>JNET01034732.1:0-30275 GCA_000697455.1 Basidiobolus heterosporus B8920 | reverse complement strand
TTTGTTTACTTCTTGACAAAAGTATAAAAGTCAACTTTACATTCAATAAATCTACAAGTGAGAACCACATTCTTCTACTCCTAATCACTTCCAATAACCCCCACAATCTCACAACAAAAACTACATAGTCAACTTAGTAACTAATAGAAGCATTGGTGAACTAAATCTGGGCGTCCTCTGTATTTGTTTTGTGGCAAAAAGCACACTATTCACATGTATCATTGACAATGTTGATCTACAATAGTATAAGGAAATAGATGATATAAACCATGGGTGTTTGGGGGAATCCGCGATTTTGTTACAACAGCCGACAATGATAGATGGAACCAATGGTTTCATAAGTGAACATTAGCAAAGATAAGCGAAGCTTTATTAATGGCTGTATATAGTAGGTAGGTAGGGTGGGGTGATGATTATAGCTATGTGGAGTATATAACCCAGGAGAGAAGGCAAGATTGCAACCAGCAAATGTTTCAGCGAGACTCACTGCAGATAGTACTAGACGATCCGGATGTTCTTTTCAGTGGAATAACCTCATGTCGGATGGTGAGAGGCTATGTTTTACTCAGTGTCTACTCAGCGACCAAGATTAAGACGATCGATCTTCGCTTTGAAGGGGTGGTCCGAATCAATGGGAAAGAGAACGGTAGTAATATTATAGAGATTCTTATTATATGATGGAGATTGATTGATAATTCTGTTTGATTTCATTTAGGTTCATTACACTTCCAGAATACCTTGATTTCCAAGGGCTGGCAATTTCTTGGCTTAAGTGGGGAGCCTAGGTTGTTTTGCCATGGCAAATACAAGTACCATTTTGAACTTGTCCTGGATAGGAATCTACCCAACTCGGTATTTACTAAGCATGGCCACGTCCAATACACCCTCTACGCTAAAGTCAGTAGGCCAGGGATCCGCTCGTGTCTACACGATACAAAAGCTCTATGTATACTTCACTCCGTACCGATAGAGACCGAGCAAGCGCTCATCAAAACTGGCGAACTAGAACGGAGGCTTCGCTTTTATGTACTGGCTCCGTCATCAAGATACAGACTTGGAGAGGAAATTCCTGTACGAGTAGGCATTAAACCACTCATAGAAGGTATCCAAGTAACCAAAATCACCCTTACTTTGAACGAAGATATCAAGTATCGCACTCACAACGGTTGGTCATCTACATATTCTCAACAAATAACCAGAACTTCCAGCCCATGGTCGACGGTTATGCCGGATCTACTGGAACAAACCCTGCGTATGTATATTCCTGAATCGTTGGACTATGTTCAGCTAGACTGTAGTACCCTCTTCTTTCAGGTGAAGCACACTTTAGATGTCATCATCAATCTGCTGGACTCAGAACAAAACAGAAAGGTGATAGTAATCCGTATCCCTGTCTATCTTTCTCCATCTCTCCCAGAACATGATGGTGACCTTCCGAGCTATGAATTTATTTTGGCAATGCCACCTGAATATGCAAACGTTGACGTATGCCCACCTTATCGTCCACCTTATCGCCCACCATACCTACAGACCACAGTTGGTTAAATCAATTCCTGAAATGTACACTAATTCATGGAAATCTACACTGAATCATATTAGCATAATAAAACCCTAATGGAAACGCGAATAACATTTATGTGTGCTGTTTGAGTTTGATGATGAAGCAAGTTTTCGAAGACTCCGAATCAGATAAACCACAGATTGACTACAGCCTGGCTACACACTCCTCACTACACTTGATCACACATTCAGTAACCAATCATTAGACAAGTGCTAATGGCATATATCAGGGCCTTATATCAGAGCGGGGTTGTTACTTGACTTTCAAATTTGATTTTAAACTCATTCAATCGCTGTCACTCTTTCTTTTGCCACTAGTTTAACCTCCGGGGAACGAAGAGTTCTCCTATTTCACCACCTGATAAGCCAGCTTTTGTTTCATCCTTTGTATGATAGCAAGCTTCCTCAGTTGCTTGACATAAATCGGAATTCACAACATACATATGGAAACCCACACGTTATCTTCGGTATGCTAGTACATTTTCACATACGGCTTCTTCAATAGACCCGAATACTGATAAGGTTTATCTTCTTTCGGTGGGAATATATCTTTAGCAGACATTATTACCAGACAAATCCTTTTCTGAGAAAAGGTATCGACAAACTGAGGGCGAAAAAGTAGCCCAAGAGATACAAGAACAGAGAACCAAGAAATGGGAAACGCCTACTCCTTCAGACACAGAGTATGCATGGTTTGTTATCGATGCTTCTTTATCGTGTACTTACGTTTACTTTGAAGTTTGAGTTCAGACGTCAACCATTCCACAAAGTCGAGGCCAACCACGAAAACGGAGGAATTGAAACCAGTTACGCGTTTTGAAGGGAGAGAGGTTGTATTTGTGGATCCTTTAGATGAGAGTGCAGATTATTGGTGGCCGGCCATGGTAAAGTATTATTCACGTTGTTCTCTAGCTCTCCGTAGAAGCGTAGACTCATCAAAACTAGATAGTTCCTCCAATGGAGATAGACCGTAGTATGCTTTCTCGTAAACTCGAGCAAGACGAATGTTTAGTCCGATATTTTGAAGATAACAAATTGTATTGAGAATTCTCACCCTTTCAAAATTCCAATTCATTAATAACGTTTACTCTTTCTAGTTCTATTTGTAAGACTAGTGAGCTTACCCTATTCCAACCCGGAAAGTATCCATTCAGTGAGTTTTCAAGACACCAGTCCTTCTTAAGCGACCCTGGGGTTGTAATAGCGCTGAATTATTTACAAACAGGAGAGCTAGGCAAGAAATTCATGTGGAAAATGTGGGGAAAGGACAAGACCATTCCTCCTATTTCAATACAGTCAAGTGTTCCATCTTCAAATCAAGAGAAAGGAGAAACACCAAATGATGCATCGAACCCACACATGCCTCAAAGTAAACCATTGCCAGAGCAACCAAGAAGCTCCAGCCGGAAACGAAAAAAACACAACCCAAGCGATGAATTGGAAATCTATAGTAATCAGGTACACGACGATAACTCCGAAACTAATAAGCAGGAGTACCCCTACTCTTATGACACCCATGTAAAGGGTCCAAGGTTAACTTCGCCTATGCTTTCCCGTACATCGTCGGTTGAACCCGTTCACGACGAACATGCCATCGCGTCCGAGGTAGCTCACCATGAATACGTCGATCGTTATACTCTAAAGGGGATTTCCAAGCGAATGAAAGCGCTGAGGAAAGAATACAGAAAAATCCGACGGTGCGTAGGCCGTATAGCTAAAGAGCTGATTGTGCATAAGGCCGGCGACGGTCGTATTACTAGGTCGATGATGCGGCGCAAGAGATGAAAACATCAGCAACGACCCATGTAAATAAGATTTTGATGTAAATAAAGGCTCGCAAGAACACCCAAATCATTTAGCTCAACTAAACCAGTGTAGTCGGATATTTATTGATTGGATATATACAAAAATAATGTTATGTACGAACAACAAACGAGTGTGAATCAATCATCGGTAGTTACACTTTAGTTAGACTTGGCGTTTTTGGCAACCCAGCTCTTGACAAATTTGGCGACTTCTAAGAACTTGGAGCTGCAATACTTCTTATACAAAGCTTCGTACTTCAATGGCTTTGAAAGGTAATCCAGAATGAGCTTGCAACATTCCTGCATCTGCTCTTCTGTGTACCCTGAGTAATGGATCAAATTGGCGTCCCAGTCACCGCGCTTGAGCATAAGTCGGGCAAGATACAGACTAGCGGCAGCATTCATGGAAGGAGGGCAGTTCAATAGGCGGTGGTCCATCAGGGTCACCTCCATTAGATACTTCGCAATGGTTCTGGTTTGAACATCGTAGTTGTCTGCCTTGGATACGCGACGAAGGAAATTGAGGGGATTGGGATAACTCATGTTCCACTCGATCACCTGTAGCATGTATCTTTCGGCCTTCTTGACCTCATCCTCGGTGTAGCCACCATCAGTCATGTAAATGAAATTCTCGATGGAAGGTGCGTAGATCTCTTCATATTTGGAGGCAATCAGCATGGCAGTGATGCCAACCAACTGAAGCTTGTTCAAGGAAACCACTCTCAATGAGAGGAATCGATCAATCAGATTGATTCCAAGGAACAGGGTTTCAGGTAACAAGCGGAATTTTTCGTGAACTTCAATTAACCAATCGACCAAAATGGATCTCATTTTCCATGCCAACCCCTTTTGCATTTCCATATAATTGGGATTTGGAATAAACTGGGGCTCGATCTCTTTGAAGTACTCGAAAATTTCATGAACATATTCAGAGACCATCAAAGGATCGTACTCGTCTTCAGCGTCCAAATCATCCCAATCTTGTTTGGTTTCTGGCTCATCAACAGCCATGGGCGAAAACTCCGCCTCTTCCATGTCGCTGGATTCCTTTGGTGCTGGGACCTCAACAACTGCGCGTTTCTTGACACGAAGTCCAACGGTCTTCGCTTCAGTAGTTTTCACTTTGGTCACTACGGGTTTTCCCAACTTCTTGACGCCAGCATTCTATTCATGGCTACACGTTAGTTCAACCGTTTCACGCACACCCATTGATTTGGGTCCTACTTACCACTTGTGGAGCAACGTTGCTCACATCGCCGAGTGCGTGTCTTCTACGACCCAATCCTTCGTTTTTGACACCAAGTTTACTCTTCAAACCACCAGGGTTCGCATGAATCGTGTTCTTGTGAGATACAGCTTTCACCCCTAGAGCTACTTTGGGCTTTGTATGAGCTATGCTGTTTTCGTCATTGGTCACCGATTTCCTGACGTTGACGGTGGAACGAGCACGAGTCTACTCGGGTCAAAGTGAGTGACGGGTTAGATAGAAAACAAAAGAAACAGAACTACACACCTGAGCAAACATTGACTAGTAAAATAATCTAATAATTATTGAGGAAGCGTCGATGGTAAGCAGTCGGCAGAACTGAACTGTTATAAAGGAAGTGAAAGGGTTGGCCACCATTAAAAGAGACTTTTCCATATCAATTCATTGGTCAACCGGTGAAGCGAGACGTGTGTTGGTGGTAGACTGCAACATCATTGGCCAGAGGACTGATCTTGTACAATGTATCATTCACAAATACTTGGTCCCTCCTACGAAGTGCATTTTTTTACCATGTCATGGGTACCCTTGGCACCAAGGGTTTGTTTACACTTTGGTGTCCTGGCAAGATGATTGGCTCGGATGAGGAGACAAATCTTCCATTCGTAAATTAACCCTCCTTAATGATTTCCTTAGCACACTACACTTCAATTCAAGGATCGGATGAAGCAGATAAAACAAATCTCAATGAGGCAATGTTTTGATCGATACTACTGATACTACCAAAAACATAAAACCAGAATTAACGAGCATCATGGGTTAGTGTGAGTGATAAGTGATATTATTCTTGTGATCTTCATCAAGTATCTAGAGCTGAGGTGACGCACACAAGTTGTAAGCAATGTTCGGCTGAATACTCATTACAAGGGATATTAATTTATTTGCATAATATGTAATCATAGACATTCTTGATTTATTCGTTGAGAACTTCTTCAGTTTCTTCGATAACTTCTTCGATCCATTCTTCAATGACTTCAGTATTACTATCTTGGATGATGCTAGTTTTGCCAGCAGCAGATCTTTCTTCGGCCAGCTCAGCCTCAGCGCGGCTTCTCCAAGCCTGCCATTCTTCCATGAGTTGGCGTCTTTGGGCGAGGACGGCGGCGGAGACTGCGTTCTCAGATGAAAGATCCTCTTCTTCGAATTCGCGAGAGTATTCCTTCAAGTTCTTACGAATCTTCTTCTTTTGCTCAGCAGTCAACAAGGTCTTGGGACGAGGTCTCCACAAGATTTGCTTGAATTTATCCAAAACCTTTTTGTAGAGCATAGTTCCCTTGAAATCCCAGACAGCGAAGCCATTTTCCATGGTGTGTCTCCACATACTGGCGCTAGTGATGACATATCTACCAGTGGGATCCCATTCGATATCAGTAACACCGTAATGTTCTTGGGTAGACAGAAGGTTCATATAAGCAGCGGGGTCGTTCTTGACACCTGCTTGCTCCTTCTTGGCTTCCAATGGCTCAAAGTCCATATCCCAGAATTCCAAATCCCAAGTAGTTTGAGAGCGAAGTGTAGCCAAAATAACATTGCGTCCACGAGGAGACCAAATAAGAGCGTTGGCGGTCTTACGTTCAAGAGTCTTGATCAACTTGAAGCCACCAGTGGCGAACTTACCCTTGGGTTTCTCCATGTTATAGAAGCTAACGCTGGTTCTAGGAGTGGTAGCAGTGGTACCGGCACCGGCTTGGCTGCTAGCGGTAGTGTTAGAGTCAGAAGAGGTAATGATACCAAAACGAGGCTCAACAGCAGGCTCCCAAGCGAAGCTAAGGACAGTATCGGTAACTTCGACAACATCAACTGGAATGTCTTTTTCTCCGACACGGAAAATTTCCAAGTTGGTGAAGTTGGATTTCTTGGTTTTGGTGTGGCGGTCAACCTTGACACAAAGGTATTTACCACGAGGATGCCAGAACAGCTTACACTCGTTAACGTTGAACAAATTCTTAGTACGAGCGATTTGACGGCTAGGGAAGTTGACAAGAGTAACTCTGGCAGGCTGGTTACCAATCTCAGGAGTCCAGTATGAGATGATTTCTTGACTATCCTTCTTCTCCTTGTCCATAACGGGACACCATTCAAAATCGACAACTCCCTCAACCTTCATACTCTTCTTGTCAACAAGACCCATAGAGGGTGCCTCATAAACTGAAATCATTTGACCGGGTGTAACACGAGCAAAGTATTTGTCAGAGGGAGACCACTTGAACATCGGCCAGCTAATCTTGGTAGGTCCAGATTTCTCGGTGGCGGATGGTAAATTAGGGAAGGAGCGAAGAAGAGCACCAGTCTTAATATCCCAAATGATGGTATGGTTACCCTCATCTTCTGGACCGAAGGGAAGAGAAGCGTTGTTGGGAGAATCAGAGAGAACAATGGGCTCGTTACTCCAGGTGATAAGATACTTCTCATTAGGAGAGTAATCAATAAGTTTAACACCAGGGTGAACGAAACGAACAATCTTTCCCCAACTTTCACCACCCCAGAGGGCAACACCTTGACGATGAACGGTAGTGAGGTAAGTTCCGAGAGGAGACCATTGAACGTAAGTTTCAGTCCAGTTGGTTCTGCTGTGAACATGTTCAGGAGCTTCGGTCTTTCTGTTCCAGAAAATGCTGACCTCTTCACCTCTATACATGACCCATTGGTCACGAGCCTTAGAATCAGTAAGCCATGAGCGGTAATGCTCACGTTCAACGAACTCTTCGATCTCGGGCTCAACAAACTCTTCGTTCACATCGGAATACTTTTGAATATCGGTGATTTTGTTAACAGCGAGAATGTGAGTCTTGTCCATGCGGTAGTTATCAATATGCTTGATAGCTTGTGCTGCTTGCTCAGCGTTCTCGAACTCAATAAACAAAAAGCCCTTGGAGGTAGTCTTGCCAGTTTTTTCGTCAGTAGCTTTAGGCATGATGATGGCACCTTCATTCAAGAGAAGACCAGCTGACTTGAAGATCTTTCTTATAACGTTAAGCAACTTCTCCTCTTTCGACTCGTCAACTTTAGGAACGTTGTCAACGATGACAATGTTGTCAAAGCCTTTCTCCTCTGACAAAGCATATTTGGCCTCGATATCGGAAAAGTCAATATCCTCTTCGGACAAGGGAAGGTTTTTGGAATCAATAGCAGGCATGTTGCAACTCTATGCGCAGGATATGAAATAAATATGTAAAAATGATATCAACAAAAAATCTAATGTAAAGCTTAAACTCTACAAAAAAACAAGAAAGTTTCCGTTGAGTTAGCCTTCAATAATAGCGCAGTGATACGTGAAGGATGGCTGCCGTAGGAAAACAACACACACTATCCAAGTCAAAGAGAAACCGCCCGAAAATTCTTTTTTTCGAGATGTGTCTGAAGTGTTAGTGGCTAGACGAAGTTTTTTTTTGATTTTTTTTCCTTGGAACTTCATCTCACTGAGGAATATCATTCGTCCATTCATTGGAATTTCATTTTCTTACCTGACATATATTAATTTTCCCTAATTTTTGCTTAGATTCTACTTAAATCATGTTGGTTGAAGTTTTGCATTCATTAGGTATGAAATCATAGGAAGCATAATTTTAGATCCATCCGCGGTTGGAATATCAAGGTTACTTAGCTAATTTTCCTAAAATATATAGGATTTCCAGCAGGATGGTAGAATTGTCGTATTTACTCGAATTGTCTAGTATTTCAGATAACACAAACAAGGGGAGAATCAACTAGATTTAGATTAATAGAGGGATGAATTCTCTATTGTTATATTCCCCCTCACTAGCATTCAGGGATTGGTCAATGGGTTATTAAAGTGAACAATAGGTGTGACGGTGATATTTTCTAGTCTCGATTAGATTACTGTCATTAAATAGTAGTATAGTAGAATGATGTGCATGAAGATTCATTCGTTGATGGCTCAAGCAGTCTGTGATGTATCTGGGTCCATAATCATGCTACATGCCATGCAGTTTCCAAACCCTAAATGCTGATATAGGCAATCTACTTAAATAATTGGCCATGTTCTTTTCTATCACCTTTTCTCCTATTGCCTATCCTTGGTTTCCTGGTACCTTTACTTCAAGCTGAACAGGAATTGGGCAACACTTCGTTGAAAGAACTTGCCGTTGTTTTTCATTTAGTTTGGTGTTTAATTCGTTGGTGAATAATAATGTTGGACCGTCTCACAGATTTAGATGACCATGAGTTGGATGAACAGGCTGCCATCTTCCTGCATAGCAAGAACCCCAAAAGGTTTCTACAGGCCATCAGTTGTCATTATTTGTTCCTTCTTTGACAACATTAAAAAAATAGAACCCCTCCTTTACAACCCGCTCCGTCCTCTCAAACCAAACTACTGGCCATAAGCATCAAACAAAATACAAATAGCGATATTGAAAGTGCCGCAACCTCCTATGAAGAGAGAAATGGACTAAAGATACGTATAACAAGCGAGCCTACACTCGGTGACAAGAAAGGTGCAATAAAATCCAAGGCTTCTGTTAATACATTGCAGCCACGTGAGCTAAGTATAGAGAGGGTTGATGCTTCTGACAATAAAATACGTGGCTCGTTGAGAAATAAGAAGATGCTGGTGGTAAGAGTCGTACTTGCGTTGTTGCTATGACCAAAGTAACAAACCAAAGATTACTATAGTCCGATGACTGCGGTTCGATCAATGGCAAAAATCGTGGGAAAAAAAAGCAGCGTCCACCGTTGAGCTATAGTGATCGTAAAGCCTCAGCTCTTTTTCCTGGAAACTTGGGAGCTCGTATGACAGTTTATATGAGTGATGTTGGAGGTATGGATTGGGGTTTTGTATGAATAATTGACAGTATCTGACTGAGAACCACTGAATAGACGAGTCCGACGAGGATTTCGTTTACCCCAAATATCGTAGTCAAAGTCGACTCGCTAACCGTAAAAGCGTCCATCTTCGGAGTAAATTAGAGCACAAGTCTCCTGTAGACTCCCCACTATTTTCACCACGTACGCCCATGCCAACCCAAAATGAATCACCTTTTCTATCTGATGCGGAGTATTTCAAATCTGGTGATTATGGTGGCGCGGGGTGCTCACATCAGTTTTACGATTCTGGATCTAGTGTTGAATCAGAAGGTGATGATGGTTATTTTTCTGCGAAATGGAAGAATGATGGCAGAGGTAGCAAATCTCCCATTGGTTCCCCAAACTGTCGATACAAGCCTATGACACCTGGCAAGGAGTTTTCACGTCGAACTCAAGGCTATGGTTCACCCTCCCATCAGGGCGGAAGGGTACAATCAGATATTGATGAAACCTTGCCCTTGTTTTGGAAAATGAATCCGTCTGAAGCTAAAAGAAGGAGAAAAAGGTAGTTCCCAAAGTACATCCTCCAATGTAGAATCACCCAAGTAAAGTGACTTGTTGTTTACAGAAGTCGACAAAGACGAAACCCTCTCCTGGGAACGTTATCGTTGATACTTTTTGGAATCGTGTGTTGTTTCACGTACGCATTTTCCACCATACCTTTAACAGATGTCGCTTTGATAGGGGTCACAAATGTTCTTGCTGCTGAGAAAGAGCTTGTTTTTGATGCTCATATGAGGGGGAGGAATTGGAATATTTGGACTGTAGAGATATCGACAGTTGACATTGGCATTTTTGCCACTCCCATCAGAAATAGTAACTTCTCTCAAAGTCTCCAGACAAATCCAAGTACTGTGGGTGTTGTGGCGCAGGAAAAACGAAGTCCGAACACATATTACTAGTCTGCTTATTATTCAGTATATTTATTAGTCTTTATTACTTTAGGTAACCATCCTGCAGAATATCTGGGTAATTTAGACCACCTAGACGAACCAATTATTTTCACCAGAAGAAGCAGCTTTAGTGGAACTGTGAACAATGTAGCAGCTCAAATCAGGCTGAGAAATCCTGGAGGAATCGCCGACGAGGCCGAGAACAAATGGTAATAGGTAGACATTTGTCACTATTTTCAGTTGAGATTAATGCCGTCTTTGATTAATGAAGGTACCAGATTCTTCGGCATCCTTACGAGCTAACTATTCGTGGGGTTTTGAAGTACAAGCTGTTTTTCAAGTCCTATGCTATTCGTGTGTGCGCTATCCAAGGTATCGATCCTACAGGTAACGGTGTCAAATATGAACCTTTGGTAGTGTGTGATCGAGAGAATTGGGATCCACGAGACTTTCCTAAATTTGAGAATAATAGAAATTACCACATAACTTCTTCGTTTTCGTAGAATGCATTAACAACATATCCATGCTATGTAGTTATCACTATATTATCTAATTTACCTATGCCCAACACGGTTATATTATAAATTAATTTGGTTTACAACAACTTATGTCTGTGGCAAGAAAGTCTAATCCAACTTCTGAATGGATGCAATATTTGTTTGTTATTCTAGATAAATCAAACTTAACAATTAGTTGTTTATGTGGGTTGTTATTCTTTTCTGAGATCGTGGTTGAATGCTTAAATATTACGCTAGGAATAAAATTTTGTGGAGACGAGATAAATCTGAATATTTAGATAGAAACATATTGAAATTCACACTAAAAATGTAAACATTTCTCAGCAAAACAGTAAACAAAGCTAATAAACTAGTTGATTCAACTGTATCCAAGATTAGTCTCATTCTCGTATCCTCGTAGTAACCTTCTTGTATATTCGTGTATTTAGTAGTTACCATCGTGTGTTATTCAACCCCCCTAACCTTCTATACGATATACATACACACACGCACATACACACACACACGCATTATCACTCGAAGATCACTTGGCCTATACTATCTGGCTCCTTAAACTTTACACGTAATGGGAGGTTCCAACTATCGAAAGACTTTCGGCTCCGGCCCAGGAAAAAAGAGATTCTTCCGGAAGAATGACAATTCAAATCTCAATTCCAATTTTTCTTCCAACAATAATCCAGCCCAAAACTCCACAGATTTCGACCTGGAAATGTCTAGTTTAGGCAATAGATTTGAAGAAGTAAAAAAGGTTGATGCACTAGACGAAAAAATGGGTTTCTATAGATATCAAGAGGGGCCAGAGAAACTCGGCTGGCTTATCAATATGCATGCGGTTGGTTTTCCATTCAGAAGTAGCGTTTTTGGTTTCTGTAATTAGGTGATCTAACTCATTGCTTGGCAAATAGACCTTAGTGAAAGACTCGGATCATCCTACTGGAAGAGCCGGCGTAGATTTATATTTCTTAGAAGAAGACGGAAATTCATTCAAGAGTACAGTGTTATATAGCCCTTATTTTATGATTGGCTGCAAGGTAAGTTTATTATCAACAATTCTTTTGGCCCTTTCACCAATTCAATATGTTGTGTTTAGCCTGATACCGAGGGCGAAGTAGAGGAGTTTTTGAGAAGAAAGTTTGAGAATATTTTAGAGAAAGTTCAACGAGTGCAGAAGCAAGATTTACATCAGGTTTGCTTCAGATTCCACCTTTGTCTTAACAGCATGATTATTTATCTGAAATTCCCAGCCAAATCATCTCCTCGGTCTTCAAAGAACCTTTCTCAAATTGGTTTTCCGAAATGTACAAGATTTGCTTAGCGTTCGAAAATTCGTGTTGCCTATTATAAAAAAGAACCAGGAGACTAACACAGCAACAGATATCTATAGTGAGATTAACAAGTAATGCATGGATCCTCTTTTTGTTTGATGTCTATCTTTAATTGACTCGTTTTGGCTTTTGTGTATGTAAGAGCCAAGAATGTCGTAGCTTATGAAGAACTTGCTGAAACAATGGGCGGCAGTAGGGAAGTCATGGATAATGTAATCGACATCCGCGAATACGATATCCCCTACTATCTAAGAGTGGCTATTGACACTGGTAATTTAGTGCCCAACGTCACTTTCTATTGCTGAACAGTTTACTAACCTAACAGTGAAATAGACATACGAGTAGGTTTGTGGTACAATGTCAAAGCTACTTCCGGACAGATCACAATCAAAAGGCGGTTAGATAAGGTTAAGCGTGCGGAACCCGTTGTTCTAGCTTACGATATTGAAACAACGAAACTTCCCTTGAAGTTTCCTGATGCCTCGATAGATTCAATTATGATGATTTCATACATGGTTGATGGACAGGTAAATTCACCGGAACTCCTCGTTACACTACTCACCCCACTGATGGATTTCCTCTTAGGGCTATCTCATTACAAACAGAGATATTATCTCCAAAGATATTGATGATTTTGAGTACACACCCAAACCAGAATTTGAAGGTCCTTTCATAATTTTCAATGAGCCCAACGAGGTATGCGATTTTGGCTATTTTTAGTGACGAGGCTCAATCTAATAAATCTATCAGGAAGCGCTGATTAGAAGATTTTTCGAACACATCCAAGAGGTCAAACCAACAGTCTTTGTGACTTATAACGGAGACTTTTTCGATTGGCCCTTTGTGGAGACTAGAGCCCTCGCCAATGGGATCAGTATGTATGAGGTAACGGAAAATTTAACTCGCCACCATTTCGGTTCATCATAGCTAACTTGAGTGATCCAGGAAATTGGATTTGCGAAAGATGACCAGGACGAATATAAGTCGAAGTATGCCATTCACATGGACGCACTGCGATGGGTCAAGCGTGATAGTTACCTGCCAGTGGGAAGTCAAGGTTTGAAAGCGGTCACAACATCAAAACTTGGGTACAACCCGGTTGAAGTTGATCCTGAAGATATGACCCGCTTTGCATCTGAGCATCCACAAACTCTAGCAGAGTATTCAGTTTCCGATGCAGTAGCCACATACTATTTGTACATGAAATATGTGCATCCATTTATTTTCTCTTTATGCAATATCATTCCGCTTAATCCCGACGAAGTGCTAAGAAAGGGAACCGGTACCCTTTGTGAAGTCTTACTCATGGTAATAACATGACTCCATTTGAAGTTGAAGCCTACTTGTACAGATGATTTATTATTTTTCGTTACCAGGTTGAAGCTTATCAGGGGGACATCGTTATGCCTAACAAGCATGTGGATAAACTTGAGAAATTTTATGAAAGCCATTTGATTGAGAGTGAGACATATGTCGGTGGTCATGTGGAAGCCCTTGAAGCTGGTGTTTTCCGTAGCGACATACCAGTAAACTTCAAAGTCGTTCCCGAGGCTATCGAGAAGGTGACTGTTCAATGGCTTGGTACAACATATCCATATCCATAACCTTCTAACCCTTCATTTTTCCGCAGCTGATCACGGAGTTAGATGCCGCGTTAAAGTTCAGTATCCAGGTAGAAGGAAACCTTTCTCTAGATCAGATCGCTAATTATGAGGAGGTAATGCATTTTCACACTCTGTAGTACGATTAATCTTTTACTAAGACCGTGGTTTCTGTCATAGGTTCGACAAAATATCGTGGAGAAATTAACCAATCTTAAAGAGAATCCTATGCGATATGAAACCCCATTAATCTATCACTTGGATGTTGCTGCTATGTACCCCAACATCATCCTTACAAATAGACTTCAACCGGATGCGATTATTAACGAAGGAACTTGCGCCTCTTGTGACTTCAATCAACCTGGAAAGGACTGTGATCGGAGATTAACGTGGTCATGGAGAGGGGAGTATTTCCCCGCCAAAAGAAGTGAAACGAACATGATTAAAAACCAGCTTGAGTGTGAGACATTTCCAGGATCGACACCGAATCAACCTCCCAGGCCATACAACCGACTTTCGCCTTCAGAGCAGACTGCCTTGCTTCGAAAACGTGTGAAGGAGTATTGTAAAAAGGTTTACAAAAAAATGCATGTGACCAAAGTGGTCGAGAAAGAAGCGATCATTTGTCAACGAGAGAATCCTTTCTACGTCAACACGGTCAGGAGTTTCCGTGACAGAAGATACGAATATAAAGGTCTTCACAAAACCTGGAAAGGTAACTTGGACAAATCAGAGAGTCTTGCAGAAGCAGATGAAGCCAAAAAAATGATCGTGCTTTACGACTCGCTGCAGCTTGCTCACAAAGTTATTCTTAACTCATTCTACGGGTATGTCATGAGAAAGGGCTCTCGTTGGTATTCCATGGAAATGGCTGGCGTAGTATGTCTGACCGGTGCAAAAATCATTCAAATGGCACGACAATTGGTGGAACAGATTGGAAGACCATTGGAATTGGATACGGACGGAATTTGGTGTATTCTACCTAGTACATTCCCAGAAAATTTCACATTCAAACTCACAAACGGCAAGAAGTTTCCAATCTCTTATCCTTGTGTCATGTTGAATCATCTGGTTCATGATCGTTTCACCAACCATCAATACCAAGAACTGGTGAATCCAGACACTTTCGAATACTCTGTCCGAAGCGAGAACAGTATCTTTTTCGAAGTCGATGGCCCGTATCGTGCCATGATCTTACCATCGTCCAAGGAAGAGGACAAGTTACTAAAGAAGAGATACGCAGTATTCAACGATGACGGCTCTTTGGCCGAATTGAAGGGATTTGAAGTCAAAAGAAGAGGTGAACTCAAGTTGATTAAGATTTTCCAATCACAAATCTTCAAGATCTTCTTGGAGGGCACCACTCTTCAGGAATGTTATGGTGCAGTGGCCAAAGTGGCTGATCAATGGCTAGATGTGCTATATAGCAAAGCAGCTACTCTTGGAGATGATGAGTTGTTTGAGCTCATCGCTGAGAACAGAAGTATGTCCAAGACACTAGAGGATTACGGTGATCAGAAGTCCACATCGATCAGTACCGCAAAGCGTTTGGCCGAATTCTTGGGTGATCAGATGGTAAAAGACAAGGGCTTAGCTTGTCAGTTCATTATTTCAGAAAAGCCTCTTGGATTATCGGTATCCGAGAGAGCCATTCCTATTGCCATTTTCTCAGCCGAGCTGTCAGTTAAGAAGCATTACATTCGAAAGTGGCTTAAGGACAACTCCATTCAAGATTTTGATATCCGGAGCATATTGGATTGGTCCTATTATCTGGATCGATTTGCCTCTGTAGTTCAGAAATTGATTACCATTCCAGCTGCTATGCAGAAAGTTAGCAATCCCGTTCCTCGGGTTCGTCATCCAGACTGGCTGCTTAGAAGAGTTGCCGCTAAAGATGACGTATATAAACAAAATCGTATCACCGATTCCTTCAAAGTAGTCCCTAAACCAGCAGCGGTCGAAGATATGGAAGATTTTGGCGGGTCAGAAGCTACCAAGTTCAAGAAATCCGTTGCGGTAGTGACTAAGAACAGAAGCAGAGTTGCGAACTTGGCTAGTAAGCAAACTGAGGCTCATGAGGATGATCTAGAGGTGGAGATGGAGCCTGATGGCCCAGTTCCCGATATGACCACTGATTATGAAAGCTGGTTACAGTATCAGAAACGAAGATGGAAATGGCAAAGAAACAAGAAACGCAAGCATCGGGAGCACTCGGAAGTCGCCGGCCCTCTTACCAAATTACAGAAAGGCGGGCTACTCCGAGATTTCTTGATTGACGAGAAGAAAGAGCAACAGAGCAACATCTGGGAGGTCTTACAAATCATCGAGACTGAAACTCCCGGGGAATTCCGTCTGTGGGTCCTGGTTAATAAGCGTCTACAGCCCATTCGTATTAAGGTTCCACGCGTTTTTTACGTTAACAGTCGAGTTGACATAGTCAATTATGGCGATCTACCCGATGGCTCCTATAGATGCACGCGTAGCTACAACATCTTACCTAGAGCCCATCATCGAAAATACCTATACGAGTTTGATATGGAGGAGAGTTTCTATCACAACAACACAAAGGCGATTCACATCTTCTTTAGCCATCCCTCGATCGAAGGAGTCTACGAAACTCAGGTTCCTATGGTATTGAGGGTTCTGCTTCATTTGGGTATTGTGTGCAACATCAAAGACTCTGAACGTAATTTACAGCACGAGAAGAGCCTCTACGATTTGTATCAGATTCAGAGTCAAGTGAATCCAGATTACACCTATCTGGGCTCTAATGATTATCTCAACTATCTGTACATTTATCACGCTAATTCTGACAATCGCCATATATTTGGTATCTTCTCTACCGTAACAAACAAAGTCAATCTGTTTGTTGTGGACGGGGCAGCTAGACAACACCAAATCCCTAATCTAGCCAAGCTGTACGGTGACCGACTCAACCAGCGCCTGAGTAAGGACGCTAATTTAATGGACGGCGCTTTCAAATACCACGAAAATCTTGCCTTCAATGTAAGTACCTTCTCTGGAGAGTTGGAGGTATATCAGGCCATCCAAAAAACGTTGGTTCAATACTCTACCGAGCATCGTGGCTCGACCATGATTGCTCTTCATTCACCCATGCAATACAAAACTTTGAACGAGAAAATCAGAGCGCTGTCGGACTCCCCTCATGTGTGCATTCCCTCTCACAAGAAAGACAACATCTTCCCAGCCCTCGACTGGCAACGACACGCAGCCCGAAGAATGGTTGCTCATTACCTCAACGTTTCGAGTTGGCTTAACGAACGAATCTCTTTGGCTAGATATGCAAACATACCACTTGGTAACATCGAGGTAGATGCACCCATTTTCCTTGCCGATGTGTTTTTTGCTCGTCGCTTAAAAGAAAGTGGGTTCGTGCTATGGTGGTCACCCTCGGCTAAACCGGACCTGGGTGGAAAAGAGCAAGATGAGAATCTTTACACCTTGGACGAGATCGTTAATCCGGAGATTAACAGCCCAGGCGCCTACAACTCAGTTTGCATCGAGGCTGACATCAGGAACCTCGCGGTAAATACCGTTTTGCAATCTGGGCTTATCAATGAGCTAGAGGGAAGTACGGGAGTGACTGGGTTTGACTCGGTGGCCCATTCACTCGACGAGCTCATGGCTGGAGATGTTGAATCCACTGTGTCGTATGGAGACGGGTATATTTCTGGACAGACATTTGGCATGCTTAAAGCGATGATCAAGGGGTGGTGCCGAGAATTTGCTGAGACAAACAACCGCTTTGCCAACATGATGATTCTTCATTTCTATCGCTGGGTTATGAACACCAGCTCTAAATTGCATGATCCCTGTCTGTATGGATTGATCCATAAGATGATGCAGAAAGTCTTTGTTCAGCTCACTGGGGAATTCAAACGACTTGGCTCTAAGATAGTCTACGCCAGCCTTTCCAAGATCATCCTTGCCACGCCGAAAACATCCATGGGAAGTGCAACTATGTATGGAAGTTACATCTTTAACGCAATTCGTCAGAAGCCCCTTTTCCAGGACCTTGACTTCGATTCGCTGCAATTCTGGGAAAGTGCTCTGTGGATGGACTCTGCCAACTACGGTGGCATTATCTCTACGGGGGAGATTGGCTCTAGCGCTGGTGGGGAGCCCAGTGTAGAAATGCATTGGAATATGAAGGACTATCTCCCTGTGCCAATTCAGGAGAAATTCCAGATTGTCATCGCAGAATTTATCTATGAATGCCATAAACATCGAACGGAGAAGCGTAAAGATAATAAGGCTATCGCCTTTATTGTTGGTAGTGATGTTGATACTGATTTTAAGAAGAAATTCATTAGTCACTACTTTACTAGACGACTGCTAAAGATGGTTCCAGAAATTGTGGAGGTGTTTGAGAATTTCAAAGCCACTCATGTTGGCGAAGACCCCTTCCCAAAGCTTCCCGGTTCATACGTCCAGTTAACCAACCCTGCACTTGAATTTATCAAATATGTGTGCCAGATCTTTGGTCTAGACGAAGATATCGAAAGAGAAGTTCGTATACTCCGACGAAACTTGCTCGATCTCATCGGAGTCAGAGAATTTAGCACTGAAGCACAATTCCAAAACCCTTGCGAGTCTTACAAGCTGCTGCAATTTATTTGTGACTATTGCAACCACTGTAGGGATCTTGATTTCTGTCGAGATCCAGATTTGCTTCCAATAGATGGTGTACCTCGTCCTTGGCTTTGTCCTGGTTGTAGACAGGAATATGATAAATCCGTCATTGAGGATGCTCTTGTGGAAAATATTCAACGTAAGACTACAGCCTACCAACTACAGGATCTCAAGTGTTCGAAATGTCGTCTAGTAAAGGCTGAAAACCTGACAGAGTATTGTCCATGCTCTGGTAACTTTGTTCTCACCCAATCTCGCAAAGAACTTAACAAACAATTAACAGTCTTGAGAAACATTGCCAAACTTCACGAATTGGAATTCTTGGGTGAAGTGGTTGAGTGGCTACTTAGCAAAAATCAACAACTTTAGTTTGGTTTATTCTTGTCTTTCTCTCCTTTCTCTTCCTTTTCCCTGACTTGATGTTTTCACTTATTACTGCTGGTGCAGTAAATAATCACACTGTATATGAATGTAATACCTATAGAGCATCGATAATAAACTCTATCATATCATCTGCCCATGGGATAGTCAAGTCTATTCACCACTAAGAATTCCCAAAAATTTCCGTCATCTGGAATCCAGAAAATCCAATATTTCTTCATCCTCAACCTCATCTTCACTCTCACCTTTCAACTTTCTTTCCTTCATTTTCATTACTATTTCTATTTCGAGAGCCGAATGACCAGATCCCCTGAAGATAACTCAGCCCATTGCGTCATCTCCGAGATCACTCAGTACCATTGTAAACTAGGTCAAAATCAGATTGTATGTAACCCATTTGTACGAATGTTCAAAAAGTAAGTAATTTCGAAGTCATCTTTCATAAGCATAGAATCAGTCCTTATCCTAATCTCGTCCTCATTCTCCTCCCCCTCCCTATCCCCACCCCTTCCCCCAACCAAATCAGATGCCCTGGTTTCCCAAGTGTTGAAATTACTCCAATTAGTCCGGAAGAACTCGCTGATTTCAGGTAGATTTTTATTACTTCCCAAGCATCTGTCATGAACTCCCAGCTAGATTCCTCACTGATTCCCATCCCTTTTCCAGTGGTGAGGCACCTCCCCAAATCCACACAAAACCTAAATGGCCAAAGATGAAGTATTAACGTGGTGATAACGGAGTCAATAAATCAACATTTCATGTCATTTTTTGTGGACTTTTATTGATTAAGGAATTACTAATACCACTGTATGTCGTACATGCACTTCTTTCTATACTTGTATGACTGACTTCAAGCGTAGAGCAAAGTAATCTTTGAAGGAATAGTGATTAATAGATTATATTGTACTTGATCATGTAATAATATATAGGGTATATACACTATATGCAAGATTAGCCTATTCATCACTTTGAAAACGAGATCCTCGTAACATCAAGTTACTAGGAGTCTTCATTGTTCATAAAAACATGGCTTTCCTTCGTTGTTAAGTGATCGTAATTTCTCACATCGATGAAAATCAAGCCGGATTGGTTGCTTTACCAATCGGGAGAAGTGGATTAACGGCTGTGATGTTAATAAAGGCTGGAGACTGTGAAATATCGGAAGTTACAAGAACATTGACATGCCCAAAGATTTTGATTGTCTGAGTGTCTCCATTGAGGTTGAAGTTTAACTTGGATTCCAGGAACTGGCTCTGAGGTGGTTCAGGCTTAGAAATGATCTCTTGAAGCTGAGAGTGATGGGCTCCTGGTTCAGAATAAGGCGCTATCTTGGGTGTTTCTTCCGCATCGTCTTCCAAAGGCATATCCTGGGCAACATCTTCAAAGGATTCTCCGAGAAGCTCGTCATGATCCATATTTGAGAGATGAGAGCAATCATCACCGTCGTTGCTATCGTCATCAGGGAAGATATCCTCAAGATCAATGTCTGGTAGCATTTCGTTTGGATTCTCATGTTCGTTTTGAGGAACAGTAACTTGGGTGTCTTTCTTCCATTTGATTCTGATGGTTTTGCTTTGTGAATCCCAATTCGAACTGTCAACAGGAAGTCTTTCTGTGTAAACCCGCTTTTCTAGTCCAAATTCAGGAACCAACACGTCAAACCCATTTTCAACCACATCAATGATGATGGCAGTGCATACGATCGGCCCGTGAGCTTGAGTAAGGTTGTACAGATATACCGCTAAGTATATGTGACTACTCATCTCTTGAGCATTTTTGGCTGCCTCTTTCTTGTTATTGCAATGATCGGCGATTGTTTGAATCTGTTCGGTAGGCTGATAGAAACTCTTTTTACCAAGCAAAGCGCTTTGAAGTTCACGGTGAACGATTACATCGGCATATCTACGAATGGGCGACGTAAAGTGCGTGTACAAGGGTACGTTTAAAGCGTAATGGCGATACGTATCAGGTTCCGAGGTTCCTGCGCAGAAATACTTCGCGCGCTGCATCGGTTTAATGCAGAGTGCTTTTAAAACATGCTGGATAGAGATTGAATCGATGGAGTTCAATGCTTTTTGGAGAGTTCCCGCGGTCTCTGGATTGATGTCATATCCAAGTTCCGCAGCGATCTTCACAAATTCAAGCATTCGCTTTTCAAGTGGAGGTGAGTGTTTACGCAAAAACGCCTGTTCGGGGTAGGCAGCCGAGATCTTTTCAGCTACACTGATATTAGCAAGAAGCATAAACTCTTCAATCAAACGATTACTTTCTTTGAGATTATAAACCTGACAGGTTGTTGGGATCCCATCAGAATTCAGTTGGAAATAAAGTCTGATGGAGTTGATTGCAAGTGCACCGTTCTCAAAGCGACGCTGACGCAAAATTTGCGAGAGTTGATAAAACATCTTGATATCTGACTCGATCTCTTCTCGTGGCTGGCCATAGAGAGTAACAGTTGGATCAAGAGACTTGCCAAGAATAACTTCTTGTGCTTGTTCGTAAGCTAGTCTGCAACAAGAGCTAATGACTGTTCTTCCAAACCATACATCGAGAATTTTGGCATCCGGTGTCATTTTCCACATCACAGAGAACGCTAAACGATCGACGCCCGGATTTAAACTACAGAGCTCTTGACAAAGTATATTAGGCAACATTGGTATGGCCTTTTCGACAAGGTATACAGTTGTCGCTCTCAATTTTGCCTCACGATCCAGGGCAGTTCCGGGTTTAACGAAATATGATACATCAGCAATGTGCACACCAATTTCGAGATTCCCATCTGGAAGCTTGCGACAAGAAACCGCATCGTCCAAATCCTTTGCAGTTGAAGGATCAATAGTAAAGACCCTCTCTTGTCGTAGATCTCGTCTATTTTTCAATTCACTCTTGGGGATTGTCCACGGAAGCTCTGGCAAGCACTGCTTTACCTCGGGTCCAAAGTCTTCTGTGCGAACGTTGTTATCGGAAAGTAAGGCCTCAGTTTCAGAAGCAACATTCCCGATTGCACCAATTTTGCGAATAATCTTTCCGAAAGGAAACAGGCTGTGTGTGGGCCAATCACTAATCGATGCAACAACGATCAGATTTTTGTACGTCTCGGGATTATCAATAAAGTCTTTTGGAGTCTCTCGTAATGGGATCATGATGTACGGTATGCGTTTGTCCGACGGTTTAAACCAAGCTAGTTTGATGCGCTTTTTGTCTCGATTGGCGGAATCTGTTGGCCCGTTGACTACTAGTGTTCCAGAGTAATTATTTCCGTTACTACGTTCGAAGATGTGAATGATCTCTCCAAAGATGATTTTCACACCGTTCTCTAATTCTACATGGAGTCATATTAAAAACCAACTCAGTTGTACCATAGCGATTGTGAGCTTACCATCCAATAGCACACGGCCTCGCTTTTGCGCGTCTCTGCTACGTTGTTCCTTAGCATGTTTTAATTTTTCACCTTCCAAGAGGATTACAGCAACAGAGTCACCCTCTAATGCGCGATTGCGGAGATTCATACCATATATGTAAATATCTTGACCAAGATGTTCCGACGTAACATAGGCATCTAAGCGATTTCTCTTGTTGATACGTAGCATTCCACGATGTATAGTGCCATTCTTAAGACCGGCTGCTACCTCTTTGGTCGTGAGGTATTTTTGGTACACAGACCTCTGCCTACGCTTTGCAGAATTAGGTGTAGATCCCTGATCTACAAGAATAATGTGGAATTAATGGGAGGTTATTCATTCCATAACTAGGGTACAACTTACCATGAGGATCACGTATTATATTCTTGCCAGAGCCTTCTACATTTCTAGCAGCTATTTTCAAAGGCGTTAAAATAACTTGAGGCATCACAAACAATAACAAAGATCAGGACTTACGCGTACTTTTAGCAACAGGGGTGCTACCTGAATCATTCTTGAGGCCGTTTTGCTTGCGTGGGGTTTTGTTAGCTGTTTTCATGTCCTGATTCGCCTCTTTAGATTCAGCTTCACTTTTGGATATAGACCTCTTTGTTTGCTTGTCAGATGGATCTTTTTTGGGAGTCTTCTTGTTGATTTCACTTTTCGCTGCTAATTGGATCCTATCCTTTCTCTCATCCAAATCTTCAGCTATTGCTTCATTCTCACCAATCTTTGAAAAGACGTCAGAATTGTGGCGTGATTTCTTCTTAGATTTGGGTTTCTTTGAGGCTTGTTTGTCTTTCTGAAGTGTCTTAGATGCTCCATCTTGACCATCCGACTTTAACGAAAGCTTTGAGGGTGTTTTTGGCAAAGTTTGTTGACAGCTATCGCTAGCATTTGTATTCAATCCCATGGTTTTTACAGAATCTGCTAGAACTTCAATATCGCGTGATATAGCGTTTTTTGTAGTATCTTTATCCAGCGAGGCTTTTTGTGTTCGTTTTAAGGGAGTTTTGGCAGTGAGGACTTCAGTGATATCATTTACACCATCGGCTGTATCCTCTGTTAATGTCTGGAGGCTCTTTTTATCCTTATGAGTACTCTTTTTGGCTTCCTTCGTTTTGGATTTTGGTGTTCGGTTGGATTGGGTACGAGAATCCAAAGTACTATAATCAAAAGGAACAGCATGGTGATCTTCATTGAATGTCTTTTTACTGTTTCTTGAGTTTTCTTCCTTCTTAAGAGACTGGTTGGCCTTAGAGCGAGATTTCAGATTTTTCTTTGATGACTTGCTAGTCGACTTCGGCTCAGAAAGCCCACCTAACATGTTGTAGTCTATGACCTCAAGCTCGGCAGAATCATGGGTTGAAAAAGGGGACACTTCGACCGAGTCAAAAAGTGGCTTTCTTGAACTTCCGGAACCTTGTTGAAAGGTGTCCATGTTTGAGGTTAAGGTAGAGTGTTGACAAAAAATCCTTTGGTTCGCACGTGAACTAAAAACTAGAGAATGAACAACCGTTGGGAATTTGAGTGTATCCTACGATCAGCTGGTATTTATTTATTTGAGCTATGGCTGACCAAATCGATAAATCGCATGTATAATCCTCTCTGTTCAAATTGCGGAGTTGATGTAATAAATTCTCGGAATTTGAACCGCATTCAAAGACATTCGCTAATTCCAGGAGGTGCCTACCAATGATAGTTGCACGATTCATTGCACACACAACAGTATCGCTGCGTCATCCGTGAACGTTCATAAATAATTCAGAAATCAGAAATTTGAAATCTTTGTTCAGACAAGAGATTAATTCGAACAAGCCATCTGCTTAAGCACAATGAGGTTCTGATTTCTAAAGAGATTAGTTTGTTCGGCAATATTATGTACTACTATTGTGTCTACATTCCTAATTTGTGATTTTGTGATCGGGTCGAATAGTTGGTACTTTTGGTTTGCAGATAAAAGCCTATTTCCCGTACTTGCTTGCTCATAATTTGTCTTTAATTCTTCTTAACGCTCTTGGTCCCTTTAAACCAATTCTACTTTCCTTATCTCTTACAACTTGAATGACTTCTGACATCAGTAAGGATACCGACCAAGATGATCGTAAACTTGTCACCTTCTCGGTATCCTTTTATATAGCCACCGGGCTAGTGATGGTTATGGCAAATAAAGTAAGTGTACAGACTTCATTTCTTGAACTTACAACTCAAACATATGTATTGTAGTGGGTTTTAAACGTTATCTCTGTCCCTATAACCTTTTTGTGGGCTCAGATAGCCTTGGTGGTGGTTTTCTTTCACTTAAGTAGTACTTGTAATCTCTTTGTCATTCCCAAGTTGAATCTTCGGACCTGCACATCTCTCATGCCTTTAATCGTGATCAACGTTGTTGGACTTACCTTTAATACCCTTTGTCTACAATATTTGGATGCATCCTTTTATCAAGTGGCCCGTTCACTGGTTTTGCCTTTTACCGTAGTTTTGAGTTGGCTTGTTCTTAAAAAGAAATCTTCTAGCAAAGCCAACTTAGCTTGTGTGATAGTATGTAGTGGATTTTTGGTTGGAGTCTGGGGTGAAATGGAGTCATTTAATGTATGCTTTACTGGAATCATATTTGGAGTGATCTCCAGTGTGACCACTGCCGCTCACGCTATTCTCATCAAAAAATCTCTCGAAGTTGTAAATAATAATACAATGGAGCTAGTCTACTATAACAACCTTCTTTCAGCGGGGCTTTTAATTCCGGTGATTCTTCTCAACAGCGAAATCCAAGGCTTATATTCATTGTTTGGATCTCAAGATAACCATACCCATGTTTCCACTTTCATCGTTGGTGTGTTGGTAACTGGATTTTGTGGCTTCTTAATTAATATAGCAGGCTTTCTGCAGATCAAGGTGACTTCACCAGTTACCCATATGATCTCCTCGGCAGTTCGTGGAGTCTTACAAACTATTCTCGCTGTTTACTGCTTTGAGGAATCTTTGACTACCTCGCGGATCTATGGAATCGCATTCATTTTATTCGGTAGTACATATTATACCCATGTCAAAGACTTGGAAATCAAGCAGAATGAATTCATCAAGTCGAAGGATGCCGCAGAGAAAGTATGAACCCAACACGCAGCCCTCTCGCCTTAAGCCATGGTAACGTCTCAATCTCCCTGTAACAATAATCCTCATTCTTCCTTGTCCATCCCTGTGCATAAGTATACTCAAATTCGGAATAGAAAAAGGCTCGACCAGTTATATTTTGTACACATTTGAGATGCCCCATTGAACATTTATTAGTGTTTTGCTGATAAACATAAAATAAAAAGTTGAACAACGTATATATCTACTACAGAAGTTGGGATAATGATACTGAACGAAATCGATATGAAAATGGAATTCGTGAAAGTGAATTTTAGTACGGGGTCTTTTCCTATGCGAGACCATCAATGGTTCTACATGCCACAACTTTCCCGTACCATTTCAATAAGTCGTTTCACTCCAGAAATCCAAGCACTTACTGTATCATACTTGGTGGTGAGCAAGTCTAGATGGATCTTTTGGGCGGTATTGAAGTCCCGCATCTCCAGTGCTAAAGCCAAATGTGGTTAATATTATGAAGATGCACCTTACGTGGCAGCAGGACTAACCTTGAGTTAACGCAAGCATCTGGTCAATCACATCCGAGCTTAGTTGTTCATAATTCAAAGCGTCAAATAGGTTGTTAAGTCGTTTCTCAATATCGGCCACGATCTTCTTTTTGTGAGGCTTGTGTGTGAAAAGTTACTCGATTAATAATGCTTTACATCAGGGAAAATATATGAAAACTTACAGGTGCACTCTGTTTGATGCGTTGCAACTCACTGTTGAGCATGGTAAAGATGGGTTTGTGAGCAGCCGGGATTTTGGTACGATCTCCAGGTGCTATTAAGGAAAGAACAAACCAATTAGCTACGAGCAATATTAGAAGTAGAATAACCTTCCGTAAATACATACGATATTTTGGCTTTGGTGGAGCCTGTGGCACAGGTGAGACACTCTTCTGAGGGGCATTGTATGAAGCCGACGGTTGTTGAGGCATCGCCTGTACATTGGACCCAACTGAAGTAGAAGCGTTAGGTAGGGATGGTTGATAGGGTCTTCCTTGAGTGTTGTTCATGCCATTAAATCCACTATTATAGCCTGGCACAGCGGATGAGGGGACGTTAGGGTTGGGAATATTGGTAGTGTTGTATTGAGGAGCTCCATACATAGTGTTTGATTGTTGCTGATTTCTTGGAGGATTATTGTTCATGTACTGTTGAGCCTGAGGCTCGGATGTTTGGCTAGGGTATCCCGCATTTGAACGTGAAGACGTAGGCGGAGGGGGAAGAGTTCGACCACCCATTGGAGGTGAAAGAGCAGGCTGGTTAGGCGACGAGGCTCCTGGAGCAGCATTGGGGAAGGGCGAGGTAATTGGATTTACCTTTGGAGTTTGATTTCTCTTAGAAGCGCTGGACAATGTTTCCAGAGGAGGATCATTCCAAGCAGGGATATTTCGCTGTTGTGAGGGTGGAACTGAGGGTGACGGACCACGGGCAGCTTGTGGTGGCTGAGTAGAATAGGCAGAGTTATATGTGGATGGAGCGCCGTAACCTGGGACAAATGGTTGTTGTACCGGTTGTTGAACTGGTTGTTGTTGTTGATATCCACCATAGGGAGCTGAGTTGTAGCTTGCAGAATTACCATAGCTACCATATGGCATTGAAGTGTTCATGTTTTGTACAGGCTGAGTAGCATATCCAGGTTGATACGATGAACCGGTTTGAGATTGGTAATTAAATTGACTGCCATAAGGTGCATTTTGATTGTACATTTGTTGATGCGATTGTTGCGACGACTGGAATCCTGAATCAACAGATGGGACTTGGGAACCAGGCATAGGAGCGGAAACAGCAGGTACAGTACTAGTGACTGGGTTGGCGTTGGTAACTGGTGCTGGCTCGGGTACAGGTTCAGTAGTCTGCGTGTCATACTGAGGATATTCACCTTCACCGCCAATAAATACCGGTTCAAATGGAAATTGAGGTGCTGTCATATCTGTAACATCTACTCCGGAATAATAGAGTCTCTCCCGGAGAATAGTGTAGAAATCATCAAGACTGGCACTTTTATCGGCTTCGTTGTTGGGTGTACGGTTCAGATACTTAACAGCAGTGGACAATTGCCCCTGAGAGATCATGAGTTCTGCATATTCTAAATATTTCTCGTATAGAGGGGCAAGGTTTTGGGTCGGAAGAGCGTGCTTCTGATTATCGTTTGAATCAGCTTCTACACTATCAGCTGAAGACTCCACCTTTTCAACTGCCTTTTTGAAAACAGAAACCTTTTCGATGAAATCTTGCAATAGAGCAGCATGGCACGAATATCTTGATCCTGTTGATTCACTTTCTTCACTATTCTGAAGGCCTTCGATAGTAGCAGATTCGGCTTCCTTATACTGGGCTATCCAGATATCAACAACTCTCTCTATGTTTCCAGCCGCAAGATAGCAAAGAACCGCGTGCTGCCTGAGCTCTCCAATAGCTTCATTAGAAGCTTTGTCTTTAGATACATTGAGCCATTCGGCCTCAATTCTTTGCCCTAGTTTCTCACAGAGACCTGCGAACTCTTCAGCGCGCGAGTATGTGCATAGAATAACTAGAATCTCGTTCCATTCACTTAGATCGGCATTCTCTACCACATCGTTCAAATCACCCGTAATTACGCTTTGAAGAACACGAATGTAGGGAGTGGTTTTGCTCATACGTGAAAAGTAAGCCTCTTGAGTACGGGACAATAACTCTGGACCGCCACAAACTGCGAGAATAAGCGCATCCGACAATCTGTCTTTATCTAAACAGATACTAACAGCAGATTCAAAATCGCCTAAAGTAATGGCACGAGTAATTAGTTGATCGACCTCGGTATTTTCTTGGGGGTTAATTCTGAATGGTGACTTCAAAACTGATTTCTTCTTTGGAAGGTCTAAAGAATCAGCAGCTTCCGGCTGTAAAAATGGCTCAGTTTGATCACTAAAGAAGTCATTACGAGCAGCACTATCATCATCACCAGAATTGGAAAATAACTCCGAAATGCCTTCTGCGCCATTAGGTTTATCCTCTTTTGAAGTAATCTCAGCTTGAGTATCTACAGCCTCGACGCTATCAGCATCCTCAGTTTTTTCTTCCGGTTTCTCAGTGTCTTCGGCGGCTTCAGGACTGGTTTTATCTGCAAAATCTAATTTTCCAAATTTCTCTGCCACTTGGGAGATCAACTCCGTTTTTTCAAACCCTAAATGCTTGACAAGCTGATCTCTAGCATCACTCTCGAATAGAATTCGTAGTATCTTCCAGTTTTCCTGCTCAGTATGGCTCTTGGTTTGTGAGCGCTTGTTGCAGAATTCTTGAATACTTTCAGATTCAAGAGCGTTTTCCAATTCCTTAGAACGTTGAACAATCTCAGGTTCAGTAATTGCAGTTGCAATGGTAACCAACTGTGGAGTGGGGCTTTGTGAGGCATGGGTGTTTTTGAACATAACAAGTTTTCCACCGAATGCAAAAGTAGCACCGACAGGGGGTCTAAGCCATTTCGGAGCCTGCTTTAGCGTGAATGACGATGTCGGGGTAGGATTATTTTGAGCGGCAAAAGGATCCCCGTTTTGATCAGTTTCAAGAGCAGTATTCAACGATGATGCTTCCGAAGCGGCAGATTGCAGTGAGAATATGTTAATCTAAGTGCAAGGAGCGGTATTGATAAGAATGATTACTCAATCAGGCAGTACTTCCTAAGTTTAACAATAAATACCTCGCCATCAAAGGAAGCAGTACTCAACAAATTGGGATTTCTAGGGCACCATTGAACATCAAAAGTCCAATTGGAGCTTTGTGGTAGCTATGAATGATCATGTTTAGAAACTGCTCAATCTTGAATGTTGAAAGGCTCGTTACCTCTCCTACAACTTCTCCAACTCTGGGATTCCAGCAAAGAGTTCTGCAATCTTTTCCAGAACTTAATAAGAGGTCAGAGTCCATTCTACACCACGACAAAGAGAGAATGCCTTTGGTGTGGCCTGACAAAATCTATTACTAGTCATTAGTCTCTACTCCTATACACTCCAGAAAATGATAAATGTTCAAAACCTTCTCGGGAGCATGGGCGTTTCTTAAATCCCACATCATTATGATAGGATTGTTGTCATCCTCAGATGCAGTCACCAGTTGAGTGGCCTATGGATTAGGATACACAATTGTTAGATGATATATACTTTCGGACCGGTTATAAAGGCTTACATTATCAGGGTTCCAGGCAACAGCAGTGATTCCTCTTCTTCCCCCACCAAATCCACCCATGTTAGGCATAGGCATACCAGGATATGCCAAATGCATAACTTCTTTGCGGTTCTTTAAATCCCATACAACGGTATACCCAGTGGTAGAGGAAGTAGCCATAATATGCTGAACTTGGTTGTTCCAAGACAAACAAGTGATATCATCAAGTCTTTGGGAGCGCGGGCCAGGTGAATAGGGTTTAGTTGGATTGCTTAGGTCCCAAATAAATATCTAATTGGCGTACTACTTTAGTGAAGATACACATAAAACGAAAAAACAAAAGGTATCACCTCCCCATTGCCAGCTGCAGAAGCTAAAAGATTTGACTGGAAGGGATTAAATTCCAAGCCACTAACAGAGCCAGAATGGCTCGAGTTACGTAATAATAACGCTTTTTCCGAATCTCTATTGACGTCGAAAAATATGTAAGAAAGAGAATCGGCAAGTACTTTTGACGGATTTTTACTTACTTGGAGCCCTCGATGAGGTCACCAGCGTTCCATAAGACTAGCTCACCGCTTTCTAAACCACCAGCGAGTATTCCGTGGGGTTTGTCTTCTGTTATTCCACCCCAAGCAAGGCGGTTGAACCTATAAAAAAATCCCGGAAAACTTAGAAGTGTGTTGCTAGAATTATCGAGCGTTAAAAGAAATATACCTGGCCTCGCTGCTGACCACAACTTCTGGTTTCCATTCATCTACTACGGGGGA
>JNET01034723.1:0-10481 GCA_000697455.1 Basidiobolus heterosporus B8920 | reverse complement strand
AACGTGGACGAGCAATACGGAAGAGAAGAACCACCAACGAAATACCAACAGTGGCGTAAATACCGTCCTCGATGGTCGTGAAGAATGTAACTATAACGCCAACAGCAAAGATAAATAGCTCGACAGAACTGACTTTCCAAAACTCTTTGATGACCTTAGGGCCTGCGATCAAGTCACCAACAGCATGAATGATGACTGCGGCAAGGGTTGCATCAGGAATATAATAAAAAGCAGGTGTCAACGCATATAGTGCCAATAGAACGATAATCCCGGCAAACACGCCGGCAAGTGGCGTTCTGACGCCAGATTTGGCTTTAATAGCAGTACGAGAAAACGATCCAGTAGCAGGATATGCGGAAAAGAAGGATGCGATGATGTTTGTAAAGCCGATAGCAATCACTTCTTGGTTAGGATCAATCTTATAGTCGTTAACCCTTCCAAAGGACTTGGCGATGGCAACGTGTTCCATAATCAACACAAGGGTAACAACAGGTAAAGAAGAAGCCACAAGACTGACCAATTCGCTATCCATCACAGGAACGCGAACCTCCCGGAATCCTGAAGGAACATCTTTGAGGACACTGATAGGGCTTGTGGATTTGCCGATATTGATCAAGAAAGAAATCAGGGTGGCGAAAATAATGAGAATAGCGTTACGAGAGATTCCAAAAAAGAAGAGATGACGCTCGAATCTAGGGAATCGCTTAGAAAAATAGGCGACTCCCCACCGAATCCCATAAAGCCAGAGTAGTCCGGTAAGCCCGAATGCAGCATCTAGTCGAGTGCGACCAAGCCCGCCTAGACTGTTACCTAGAACGTAATAATACGAGTCTCTAGTATTAACTCCAGTTATACCCATCAGCTTGGTGAATTGACCAATAATAATGGTAATGGCAGAACCTGTCATGTATCCAGCAATTGCAGGGTGTGGGATGAAATCCACTATGAAACCCAATCTAAGCAGGCCTAGGGCAAAAGATACGCAACCAGACATGAGGCACAAAGCGACAGCAATTTGAACGGCGGTATATGAGGTATCCTTATCCAGAATGTTGGCGATGATTTGAGCAAGCAGTTGGGACATGACAGCAACAGGACCAATAGTGATATCTTTAGACGTGGCGAAGAAACAATAAACAATCACCCCCACAAAGGAAGAATACAATCCATATTGAGGAGGTAGGGTGGCTAGTTTGGCATAAGCCATACCCTGAGGCACTACAACAGCACCTACAGTGATGCCAGCAATCAGGTCACCAACCAACCAAGTCGTGTTGTAGTGGCCAATCCATCTGTGGATTGGAAGCAGTGATTTTGCATACTCAGCGGCATATGAAGGTATTTCTCTGGTTAATTGCTTGACTTGGTCTTGGTAAGAAATCTGGGGATCATCTATGTAAACCGACGACATGTGGTTGAACAGTCAAATAGGTCCGAAAGGGTAGCAAAGGTGGAAATACTAAATTGGTTTTTGTGGTGGATCGGTTGAGGCCTATTATATAGGGAGAACCTAACCAATACAACGAATATCAGAATATATGCATAGATCGTTTATTACACAATCGTATTGCACCATTTTCCTTGGGAATTGCTCTCATCTGGCCTAATCATTAAACGTAGCAGGTCTCACCGGGGGTCATCATACTTACAATAGCTCTCTGGGGATTCCAAATTGGGATGATTCTGGGATGACAATATTGGTCCACATCATTATTATCGGTTTTATTGTAAACGATGTACAATAAATGCGTGCGTTATATTTCCATTCCTTTAACTGATTCTTGGTAACGGCAAATGAGGTAACACGAATGTCCGTTACGACAAAGCACGATAAATGCCACAATATTCGCGTGATCGCTTCTCTCCGGTGCTTCAATGGATACTATAATACAGTTTACCATCCATGGAAAAGGAAGCTAACTTGTTATGGAGTAAGGAGTCCCTACAACTTTAACGGATGAGATGCGCTTCTTGTTGCTAACAAGTGATGGCCTGATCTGCCTGGTTTTGTCTCGCATATCGATGAATACGTAATGTTGCGCTGTGTGATGCACTGCGTGCTGTGTGCTATGTGCTCTGTGCTGTGCGATGAGATAGCCTGTAGGAAATGGTTCGGAACGATGGAATGAATGAACTCCGTAGCATTCCTAATTGCCGTAGGTTATTAAGTGAGTCGTGTCATATGAGCTTATTACTAGTGCCAGATAAATGGTTATTGATTGTCGAATGATTTTCGATCGTTTAAAATTGTTTTTAGTAATGTAGTCATGTAGTTGGCTAATTTAATCTGGTAAGGAGATACTTTGAATACTTGATTAAACAGTTAGCCCTGCATGCTTAATCTGTTGAGTAAAAAAAAATTGTTAGATCCTTTATTATTTACGAATCGTTCGAAGGTTAGCATCTATCTTGGGATACCATGTCTTTCGATATCGTAAAGCGTAAGTACATAGACTAGTACTATGGTGAAGCCCCTTGTGTTAATTAGTCGACTTTCTCTTGTTTATCTTAGAGCAAGCGGAACGCGAGCAACTCGCTGAGGACATCTTAACCGATAGACAATTGGTAAGTATTCATAGACATCTACCGTTATTCAATAACCTCATGTTCGTAGTTTCCGCTACTTCAAGTCACTTTATTGAGCTCTATTTCATTTCTTGCCTTAGATTATTGATTATGATCGTCGACGAAATACTAACAGAGAAGCTCTCAACAGCTTAAAGAAAGCCTCGACACCCAAGAAAGTTTGGATGAATTTGGGTGATATGTTTGTAAAGTTCGAGGCAGAGAAAGTCAAAGATTTGATTCATAAAGGTAGGCCAGGATTACTCTTACAAGATTTCTTATCCGCAACATCTAATCTTGAACAAGACCAAAGCAAGCTTGACTCAGAGATAAATGAAATTCGGGATGGTTTAAAGGTCAAAGCTCATCAACTAGATATCTTGGAGGGTGGTGATGGAACTAAAACGGCAGGATTTGACTTGAAAAGTGTCAGTGGTGAGGAATTATACGGAATCACAAAGTCAAATTAAATCGTAGTTTCCGCATCTATTCTATACTTTCGTCCAACTGACCAAGATGTGTATATGAGAACAATTTCAAAACTACTCTTTCTAAAATGTACCATAAAATAAATCTCTAGAAAGGCCATCGTGCCCTTTATTTTACACCTTAAACTCCCTTATAGACTGTACAACTCGCTCTATAGGACAATCCTTTGGTATGTCCTCGTATGAAGTAATAGCAAAAAGCTTTTTGCTATTTTTTTTGTAGACTATATCTACCTTGCCCAAAACTGAAATATGTGCGGAATTCTAACGACTTACACTTTACGCTTCTTTTGTAGAGCTGGGTGTTTGATGCAAAATTGGTTTTGATCGGAATCCTCATCCTTAGTGAGAAAATCAACGATATAATCCGTCTCCAAACAAGGAACCCTGGCTTCAAGCATGGTGTGGACAAAATGATTGGGAAGTGTACGAACCTTGCTTGGTTCTACAAAAACATGGGTTAAATTCTCCGTCTCGATGTTGCGGAAAGGTGCGCGCGCCACATTCACCTCTGCATCACCGGCTTGTAAGAGGCGAATAAACCCTTCTCGTTTTTTATTTTCGACCACGAGTAGGACGTTCCACCCAGTAAAGCTTCCCTTGACTTCGGGGTTAACTGCTTGTAATTCCTGAAGTTTGAGGCGCCAACGTTGCGCAGCACCTACAAGAAGCCTATCCTCAGGTTTAATATCACTCTCCGCGGTCCATTCATGCTCTTCCTCTGAGACAAAGCCATCGGTTTGGACGCTTGAGTCAACAAAAGAGGGCTTGAGCACCCAAACACCGGATGCGCAAGCCGCCAGAAATTTCTCGCTTCGCGAAGGATAACCTACGATTAGATGAGTACACTGGGATGTCCATTGATCGGTGCTAAACGTTACTCCTCCCAATCGGCGAATCGTTTTCATTAATCGATTTTTAGATTCGCCGCTCATAGAAGAGAGTAGAAACTTTGGCGAGATTCGTTGTTTGGGTAGCGTACTTTGGTCAGATGTCTGAGCCAAGATCCTGTTTGACCGTCTCGAAGGGGTAGGATCTGGTTCTCCATTGTTGTTAGCTTCGTCTTGATTCATCTCATTCATGATAGACGTGGGGAGTCGGTGCAAATCTACTGCTTTCGGAAGAGCGGAAGGTCCGGATGATGTTTGTTGTTCATTTGGCGCTGAAATATCAGAGATGGTTCTTTCCGATTTAGAGGATAATTGCTTCGTAAATTTGGCAGGTGGATTGGATTCTGGTAAACTATCTTCTGACTCATCAAGAGTAATAACATTAGCTTGAGGTTTTACAGATGATGCATCACTCGTGTCATTCTCGCTTTCCGATTCATCATTCGGCGAAATTCGTAGTCTTTTATTCATGAGCAGACGATCAAGTAGTTTTCGTTTTTCTCGTCTTCCTTCCGGATCGTCATACATTACCGCCACAGGTTCTTGAGTGGAGTTGATTTCGATATCATTAAAGGATTCTGGAGTGTGAGCATCTGCCTTCAGATTATCCGCGCTAGTATCGAATAAAGATACAGTTTTCCCACTAATCGCGCTTATGTCTGAAAATGAAGTGTCTTGCTTAAATCCATTTGGATCAGAAGCTTGCTCGGTATTCGAGCGCAGTATGCCGAAACTAGAGCGTGCCCTTCTTCGTTTTTTATCAGTAGACATCCTACCGATTAGTTCTTCAACCGCAGCAGCATAATTGACCTTGGGTGGTTCCGGTGTTTGCTTTTTTGCGTTCGAGAGAGTTTCTTTGGTATTGGATTCATAACCAGGGTTTTCTGTGATTGGTGCTTCAGGTTTCAGAAATTCCTCATCCGAATTTTGCTTTGAACCTGCAGGAGTATCTAGCGATGCTAATGAAACATGCTTGCGAAAGCTTGCCTGAGTTGCGAGAACAGAATCTTGATCTGATCCTTGCGAGCTTCTTTGATGTGAATACTCCGGCTTACTCGTAACTAAATGGCTTTTGTTAGAGATGTATGTATGTGGGTAGTCTCTCTCATCAACTCTGGCCCTATATTCCTTGCACTAGTCCATGTATTAGTTAGTAAACAAATGAAAGCTTTTTCTTTAGTAAACGCCGACGTACTTTTTGAAGCCAAACAGGAGAGACGATCATTTTTCCTTTCTGCTTGGCTAACTTGAAGTCCTTGAAATTCTCGGTTACCTTATTACTATGTATTTGCTAGTCAAGGAGTGTAAAAACAAATAAAAATGAGATTCCACAAAAATCAGTCAAATATAAAGGATATGGTGCACTAAGTGTGTGCAAGACTCGTCGAAAATCCAAGCAGATTGCGCTCCCATTTCTCTCGCCAAATCGCATAACTCATTCCGGCGATGCTAAAATATTTGAATTAAGCTGTGTTGTAGAAGATGTGAACTTGAATGCTTCGAATATTACCGCTAAACGTTGGCTCACGTATATTGTGACACCTTGTAGCAAAAACGAAATGTCGTTCGACTCAGGACACTAAATTCCGTCACAGACTAAGATCAAAAACTTACTTTGATATAAGTAATAGTGGCCGTGGACGTACCTTTTGGTTTGTTTCACCGAAAAAAGCTGTCGAATCCATGTTGCTTACATCTGATGTATTGGTAAAGAGCGCCTGACCTGAACCTTGTACACTTTCGGAAGTCTGAATTTGTTCTAATGCCAAAGACAGATTTCTTGAAAAAGCAGCGTCTATTGGTGAATCGAAACCATTTCCTCCTAGTAAAGATTTCGTTAAATTAACTGCTGAAGTCATATAGGTAAGAAAGTATTTACCTGGTGTACTGGAAACAACATTTCCTTGAATACGTTGGAAAAATGGAGTTACTGCTGATTTTGAAACTGTATTCGGTGCGGTCCCTGTATAAAAAGTATCCATTTTAGCGATTTAATATGGAGATTTTACGAAATCTAGTTCAGCGTTACCTGGAGACACTAAGGCGTTAAGCGCAGCGGTGGTATCAAATTTAAGATTTGTTGATGTAAGTCCTGGAGTCATCGTAGATGCTGATCCAGCCGTTGCACTATAAGCAGCACCATTTGTCGGCGTATAGGAGCCTTCAGGAGTTTTTAGCGAGGATAATATTCCAGTGGTATCAAATTGTGGTCGAAAATCCTTCTTCCCGAGAAAAGTGTTATGATGTGGCGTATCAACAGTTGTGGAAACTAAGACAAGCTGTATGAGATTACAAATTCAATGGATTCATATCATACGTAACATACCAATGGATGCCCCGTATTTTTTGCTTGCAGGTGTAGTAGTAGGGCCTTTAAGTCTAGCAATTAGAGTAATGTACACATTGGAGGATAATAAAAAGAGTACTACCGTTTGCAACAGAAGGGATGGAAATACCATTGTTACCATTAGTGGCATCATGATCCATAAAGTTCTTCTTTGTAACATCTAATGGCGAACCGAAATGAAGTATTAGTAACAAATGATTGCCTGCAGTACTTCTCTACGTCTCACCTTCATTGGGATACTCTGTGTAGAAATTTTCTGCATTGCACTCTTTGACTACATATAAAATCTTTAATGAATGTAAAATATGGCAATATATAAGTTTAACCAAACCTAATGAACCATCTTTCGGCCTGGGTGTGATCTTTCCGCTGAAAACGCCCTCAGTGTATCTCCCTGATTGACGTTCGATTAAAATCTCGGCAATCAAAATTGTTTTAATAGACTTGATTTTTTACCTGGCTTTGCGCCACTTAAATTTCTATCTTGCTGAGTGGAATTTATACCCTGTTTGAAAAGAGTACGCGATTAGTTTTTCAACGTCAAAAGTTGACTAACGAGTACTTCTACAACATTTCTGGCTATTTCAAATATCCAATTTGCATCTACAACAGGTATTCCCCATTCGACAGCACGCCGGTACTTCTCTCCAGACTTTTGTTTACATATAAGATGAGTGTATTTCTTGCTAAAACGTTCGCTAAATTTAGCGCCAAGAGTAATGCATAAGCGGCCAATATGCTCTCTTTCCAGCTCAGTGTAACCAGTTATACCAATGTAATAACTCCGAAACTCTACACTCATAAAAACCGAATGGTAAATCAATGCAATATCTGGCGAAATGAACATCTGTCTGACTAACCTTTGATTGGAAACTGAATCTCTATAGGGGAATATATCACTTTCTCTTTCAGTGGTATCAGGCGTTGTTCCTGATGAATATTCAGTGTTTAATTCAATTGTAAGGCATTCTAATTTCGATGAAGAAGATATTACATCTATACAACTTTCGAGCCAACACTCGGTTGCTGTCTTAAATCGCACGTTTGCCATCGCGGATTGTTGACTGCATCGCAGAAAAGAGCAAAAAACATTGCCGTTAGTGATCTTTCATACGATATAAAGTTAATTATCCTTCTGTGGACAGATACTTGCCTTTTAAGGGGAACAATGCGGTAATACTTTTCAACTTCAGCTGACAACGTGTGAGGAAATTCAGAATGAAATGAACCTCCATTGTCAAGAACTACATGCTCTACAATTCGTTTCTACGTGGCGTATCATTTATCACGTTAGTGGACTGATATTTAAACGATCTTTTACCATTGAAAGTTACCTGATCCGCGGGGAAATCTTCGCAGAAGAAGAAATAGTCAGAAAAAATACCAGATTTAGTTGGCCGCTTAGGTTCGTTGTAACCGTTTGAATTATCGCTCGATCCATCCGGTCTTTTTGGATACAACATTCCGGGATCAGTTGAGGACTCTTGGGAGCCGCAATGCGGGGTTAAACTTCTGGTGCGTTTTTCCAAAGAAGGAGTTTTGTCAAACGCTTTAGCTTCTACCGCAGACATAGTGCTTTTACTTCTTTGCAAAAGGCGCGAATTAGTAATCTTATTCGTGCCAGGGCTTTCTTGTTTCATGTCTTCGGCCAGATTCTCCCAAAAGGTATTACTCTTAGCCATCGAAATATCAGTAGCCATTGGGTTCTTACGAAGTGTAGCTCGTTGATCCAGCTTCCTAGGCCCTTGAAGCTGGAATTTGCCCTTCTCAAAGCCATCCTCCGGATATTCAACAGAGTACTGGTCTGGAGAATGTAGAGTGCAGTCTCTATAGCAATCTTGCAACCACTTACTATGTACAATTATGGGTTTGTTGGTAGCATGCCGCAGTGTATCCCTATCTCTGTCGATTTAAATACGAGTTAGTATACTTTACTAGTGCGAAAGCAGTACAGTCAAATCTACTTCTCGGTCAATGCGTTGTTACAAGTTACGAAATGCGTAACACATTCAATAAAATCGGAATGTCGCGATCCTCCACCATCTACAATAATCTTCTTCATGAGCATCATTTTCTCTGGTCCAAAGCCATCCCCAAGATAAATATTGCACCCGTCGAGATACATTGTTGAGCTTTTGTTCTCTCTTAGTAAACGTTGCCGATCCTGTGACAAAGTTCCAGGTTGACGAATATTTGAAGCTATGTAAACAGGCACGTCAGTTTTTATCATAGAGACACTAAAGTTACGGAAAGAAGGTTGTAAATGTGCCTACTTGCTGCCATCGTATCCGGGTTTGCTATAGCAGGATATAGATTTTCGTTGACGCAAACTTCGATTTCAAATATCAGTGATTGGCATTCTACACGCATACAATCAACAAGATTTACCTTTTTGTTTGGTACATTCGTAAAGCCAGTCAAGACTGACTATATGCAGATTTCGTTTGACAGCAGCTTGAAATTTCCTTCCTTCTGGAACGTATCTATGAGTTAAAGAAGTCCTTGTTTTCATACAAATAAGCAAGCTAGAAAATGATCAGAAAGGAAAGGATATTTTCACAATTAAATGTGTGCAAGGCATCGTCAGAGCGGGGGAATATTCACCACCGTTTTCTATAGTCATCTTCTCTACAGCTTCTCTCTCTTCTATTAAAAAATCTGGTATTAGAATAACGAGCAAGCAACTAAACACATGGAACCCTTTACCTCCGGATAGGCCTGTCACGCATATACAGCAGCCAGCTAATGGCGGAAGCAGGTGAAGTTTGGAGATCTGTAAACCAGGTGATTCGCTAAGTAGGATATCTAGTGCACTCCTAGTGTATAAAAGTACCTTGCTAGGTTCGACGTTTTCGTTGTTTTTGAATAGCTCATAGCATTGTTCTGCCCAACTCGGTGTTAATATGGGGACGTTGCAGCGAATCGCTGCCTAAATGTCCAAGCTTTTTGATAAGCATTTTACTATTTATGTATTAAACCTCGAGAGCAATGGCCTTTACCTTGTACTTTTCTGAACCAACTTTATCGGCAATCAGATGCGTTACAGTATTAGTGAAATCAGGCTGGCTCCGCCCGCCAAGTTCTTCTACTTGAGAATACAATGCTTGCTAAAATGATTTTTTTAAAATGGTAAGTTTTGAGACGCCAATTTCAAGCAGTGTGGAATGACGTAAATAAGTGTACTCCATGTACAGTATATATTACTTTAGTCACAGACGATAGCCCAGTACAACAAATCACGTAGTCTTCGAATGGCTTTTTTTGCATAAAGGAATCGTCATCGTAAAGAATCGTACTGCTATTGACATTAGGCCTTAGGCGAGACATGGCTTCTAAGTTATTGAGTTTTAGCCGTCCCTTTTAATATCCAATCTCCTGAGTTGTCTCCTTTTGATATATAGTGCTATTACACCAAGGCAATGAATGAGTAGAAGAGTCTTGTATCTCAACAGCGTAGAAAATATACTAATCAAAATCACAATGACTGTGTTAATCGAGGACAATAACACACAAGTGAAAAATAAATAAATAAACAATATAGACGCGATAGTAAGCATGGAGTTCATATTTCTCATAGATCGCGTTTAAATTTCTATCAGCGTGAATAACTGATCATTTACTGAATTATGCTAAGTTTTAAGTGTCCCACTGAAAACATCCATAGTGGCTCTAAGTAACTTAAATTGCCCAAATCTCTCACGGGCTATTTGCCATTTCTACAATCATTAATTAAAATATTAAAGCTACATGTCTGAATCTGTTGTGATATGCAAGTTCAACACCTCAGTATTCATGTAATTAGTTACTTGTGATGCTTTTTATTGGTCATAAATGAAGAAACCATTATGTACTAGTCATGATCCCATGGCAATCCTGCCAAGAAACACCCAGCCTCTGTATTGTCAAAAATATGTTAGTTCAGCATCCAAGTATTCATATAATCAGGTACATAATGTATATTTTGTGCTTGTGAGATGTTTGTCAAAGCTGAAATGTGTAACATCATTTTGGATTAATTACTGCTGAAATTAAGTTAGTTTAGCACCTAAGTATCAATAAACTAGGTATATAACTTTTATTTTGTATTTATGAGATACTTAGAGAAGTTGAAATGTGTAACATCAATCTGGATTAATTACAAGATTATAAAATGTTGGATTTATGAGAAATCTTAAACATGTCCAAATGAGC
>JNET01034719.1:0-10702 GCA_000697455.1 Basidiobolus heterosporus B8920 | reverse complement strand
ATGCCCATTGCTCATTGCTCATTAATTGACCGTGACCTTAAATAGCACGCAAACATAATTAAATATCGAATTCTATCGATGCTGGCTAATTTTTGTATCGAGATTGACATCTGGGCATCAAAGCATTTATCGCGATAAGGCTCACATTTCAACGAGCACTCCGAGTGTTACGAAGGTTACTGGCAACTTGGTAACTTCCTATTTCGTTAAGGAAGTGAAATGTAGCTCCCTTGGGTACCAATCAGATGCCACCAATTTAACCATCGGGGGATATATTCTTCGTACAGGAATTATCAACCTAACCTCTACGCTCCTATTTAGCGAGGAGCTCCAGAATGCACCAAGGAGTGTATCATTTCATGAAGTTAGGTTGTTCTAATGGAAAACCACCCGGTTATTTATCCGCCAAGACGTGTGAAAACGCAACATCGTGAGTACTGATTGAATAACTCCACAGTGGCAAATGTAAATCAATGGTTTTCATTTTAGTAGAGGCCATTCATGTGTTGTTGGAATCACCAATTTGAAGTATATTATGCAAATGGGTTCGTAATTTAAACAGAATAGAGAATTGAATTGTACACGAATATGAGGAAAGAAATGGACTGAGACTTGAAATAAACAATATAAATACAAACGATTCTTGCGTATTCGGAAGTCGGTGAAGGGTTTCAAGATGGTTTGTATTGACTTTGCTTTTGTGCTCGGCGCTCATGAGTCTTTAGGTGTTGACTCAGATTGTCACTTCTGGAAAATGCTTTGTCGCATCCTTCGTAGGTGCATTGAAATGGCTTTTCCATCGTATGCACTCTATAATGCCGCTTTAGATGCTCTAACCTCTTGAATCGCATATTGCAGCCGGGGTATTTACAGGTGTGATTCTTCCCCTCTAGAAAACCTACTGGACGATATCCGTAAGTTCTATAGTCTGGTGTGTTGTAATATCCAGAGTTGTAGTAATGTGGTAACCCTGAACAGTCATTAATGCGCGTTGTTCCGAGATGAGAGGGTGGAAAGTAGGGATAATATCGGTAGAGCGAGGGTGTCCGAATGGGTGATTGCGGTTGCTTTCGAGAGTTGGTTTCGTTCGAGTGTAAGGTAGCGGCTGAGAGTCTACTATGGGGGTTGTTGTTGAATCCCTCGTCGTTCAGAAGTTGATGAATATTACTAACTTTTGGATGATTTGATACTACTTGAGTACCGGTGTTTGTGAGACTGCTCTCATGGGCTGAAGCATTTCTCTGGTGCCTATATTGTTTTTGGTCTGAGGTACACCATCTATACCGACAAACTTCATCATCCACATCTAAGCTACATTTGCCTCGTGTCCAAGGTATATTTCCACGAAACGGACGTTCAAACATCCCTTTATATGGTAGTATATCAGTTCGAACGTGATCTCTGGTGGTAGCTGACCTTAGGTTGGAGATATCTACCTCCTCTCGTAAATAACTGACCACAGAGTGAGAGAAATGGCTCTGTGCAATGTTGGAGGATCTTGGGGTTGAGAAGATGGGTTTATGGTCGAGAAAAGATCGTGTATCAGAGCTCAAGGAAGAACGGTAAAGTGGAGGTGATAGATGTGTATCGAGATGGTCTCTTAGACACGGTAGTGACCCTTGAGAGTCATCGAGATGTTTCGGGTAATCATCCATCGCCATTTCAAAAAAAACCTTGGAGAAAATGTAAAAATTCCACCAAGACGGTTTGGTTTATATAGTTGAACTGCTCACATTAGGTTTAACTTATATAGTATTGCCCATTTCCCGTGAACTACTCGCACCATGACGCTTCTAACCAGGTTGTACCAAGAGTTTTCACTCCAACTTCTCTAAACTTCCATACAGGTTTTCCACTATTTTGCAAACAAATCAAGTTATTGCGTTAGTTTGCATAAATTTTAGTGCCAGTAGTGACCAATCCCAATATGCCTAGATTGCATAATATACTACAATCCAGTTTCTGGTGAGTTTCGGGTGAAAATCCCTAAATATCAATGTCGCATGCAATAATGGTATAGACAGCAGTATAAAGAATAGCAGAAAGAATAGTAGAATTAGCCGCACAGATAACTACAAAGCCCAGATTCGATAATTGTTTGTAGACTGGCATAGAATACAGTAGTACATGCGTTTCTTAAAGAAGAGCGCCATTGTCAAAGGATGAAAGCTTAATTTGTAACAACTCTGGCTAAATTCGGTGGGAATACAGGCTATCAATCTAGTCTGGTAGACCATCTGAAACTCAATAATTCTAATAGCTAATACCGAAGACCATATGATGTGGATGCTTCTTAGGTACAGTCAGTCTCTGTAGCAAGGCCTGAGAGTAATCTGGCCGTCATTGAAGGTATGTGTGACGTGGTTTACAGGAAATTGCTTAATGGAATGCCAAACCTAGATATTCTTTTACCATCTTTGTTGACGAAATGCCTCTGACCATTCTCGCAAGCACAACATTTATTACATGATATGACCAAGGCATAATTGAAGAACGGCCCTAGTAGTTGAGGTTGTAGGGGGTGTTGATGGGGTGGTTCTGGCTCATGGGCTTTACTAAATCCAAAAGTAACACAGCCATTTGTATATGGAGAAACACTCCAACTTAGCAACGCTGTAAATAAAAGCTCAAACTCGTTTACTTGGGGAATCATAGCAGGTACAAAATCAACACGCATCCTCAAGGCCAAGCTTAATCACGTCTGGCTGTGATACACGGGCACGGGAATTCTCTTTTCTCGGATTTATTGAGTTGTGTGCGTTTCGATGTCCCAAGTAGATGGGGAACCCAATTAAGGGGTAGAAATGGTTACATTCGTTAAAGATGACTTCGAAATTCGGATGAAAAAAGGGTAAGGATAGTATCTGGTACAGTCAGAACCTGCATATTTGTGCAAGTAACCACAAAGGAATAACCCTTGAAAACCACTTGACCATTGCCAGATCTCGAGTGAGATGAGTAGAGTTATACATATATATATATACATATATGTATGACCTTATCGCCAAGGATCCACCAAATTAATTCATTCTCCAGTATCGTTCATTCCGGCCACTTTGAATGAACCGGAAAAACACAACAAAAAAAGCAGAGGTCACACGCAGCCGGATCTTGGAAGACAAATGGAGAAAACCACAAGAACAGGAAGGGTAGCAGGTACAGGAGCTGTTACAGAGCTTTAATAGAAAAATTGAATACAATCGTAAATTTTAGTATCACAGGCAAGGTTTTCTGCTCTGAAGCATAGTCTTACGCACATATTACCTAGTATGTAAGTGTGATTGAGGGTAAATTTCCTATTGTTATGCCTGCCTATAACCCAGGCTGGCCATTTAGTGTGGGGCTGATCACTAATTTATCTTTACTAGTGAAATATCGGTTCTGAGTAACGTTGGTATTTTATAATTAACACAAGGGATGAGCAGTGGCAAGAGTCCTCCCTAACCAACGGTTGAATAAATACGATGGAATAATAATGAAAATTTTAATGGTTTCCACGATTTGACCAATATAACTTGACCCTAAGATTTCCATAGAGATCTCCGTGTAGATTGTTTAAAGACGGTTGAAATATAAACTAATTAGAATGTACAGTGGTTAAATAATTGACTATTGACGTGCAAAGATGGGGAATGAATGCTGTTGATGTCATAATGTATGCAAATCATCACTGATTCTTTTGTAGTGATAACCACATAGCCAACGTGTAGTTGATTGAATGCGGATAGAGTGGAGACCTGCCAACGGGCGAGATTCTACATAGTCTGGGAGGAAATCTGGAAACCAAATTAGTAAATTGGACGAAATGCCAATTTTGTGTCGGGATAATCAAATACCTTCAAGCTGTAAAAGTCCTGAGTTGCGGATATTCGGGGGGATTCTCTTGGCCTCCTCTAACCAACAAACCTGACTATCCTCGTCATTCCTGTTCCAGCTGATGGCCATATTCCTGGGATTCTGTTCACCCACAAATACTTCCAGGACTCTTGCGATCTGAGCAAAATATTCTTCTTTAGACGTGATGATGCTTGCACTGAGAATCTCCTGAGGAATCGCTGGGGTATGGAAAGGTAATGAATTAATGGAGCAATAGCGGGATATAGCGGCAACCAATGCTCCAGCTGTGAAATGAACCGTAAGTATTGAAGCACAAAGAAGTACGGGCTATTGTGAAATAATACCGTTCTGCATAAATATATGAGGGTTCTCGATGGGAAATCCGGGATGGGATGTAATGTGGGTATTGGTATGCTCGCAAAGTATGTACAAAACAAAAGTGTCCTGATCCCATTGACTGTAAATGGAGTTGTGAGCAGGATTGGAAGAAAATGAAAACCAGATTTAGTGGCATACCTTGGTGTTTTCCATGATTCGCCTGCTTTATCCCCTGGCTAAAATACGTGGACACTTTAGATATGAGTCAAGAAAGGTGACCGAAAAGAATGCCATACCATGACTATGAATAGACGCGGAACTTTGACGGACGTCTCTGCGAGTAGAATCTCCTTCAATTCGTCAAGGCTGCGTTTTACTCTGGGTGAATGATCGTGTGCCGCAGCAAAGACGTCTAAATTGTGGTCTTGTTTGTACTCCTGAGATTTGGTGGAGGTAGACTGTGAATGTCTGTGGGAAGGAGCCTGAACTAGCTGTGGGTTTAAAGTATAATCACCATTGGCTGTGGCTTCTAGGTTATTGACGACATGAAGACCCCGTCCGCTTCGGTTCTCATCCAAGTACTCGTCTTCGTAAGTAAGGCGAGCAATCCGATCTAAAGGGCTGAGGGTTTCACTGATATGCTTATCACTGATTTCCCCATTTTGGAGGCTACTACGGCCTTGCAGCCCAGGATTATACATTTCGGGGGATGTTGGTAACTGATATTCGCTCTCCACTCTGGTTGAGGGGGAACCTATTCCAAAGGGTGGCAAAATAGGGCTACTATCTCCTCTCGTTGGCGAATCGCTATAAAGGGAGAGCAAGGAGCTATCTTTGCCTAGTGGGCTGGCCTCATATGAACTATTGGCCCATATGTAGGAACCGGTATAACCATGCCCGTGCAGACTGTTTGGGGGTTGGTTAACATCCCCCAGTAAATAAGAGTCGTTAAGATTAACGTCGGTGTGGAGACCCGCACTTGAGTTGGGAAGATATGATACAGAATCACCACGAGCACTGTCAAAATCAGGATCATCCTTTCTTTCAGCTTCACGATTAACTCTGATATTCCGTTGTTTCTTTCTTTTCCAATTCCTAACCCCAATTCCTGTAATCACGCCCATTGCTAGGATTCCAAAGAAGGAGCTTAGAATGGCTACAATGATCACGACTTTACTGTTGGAGCCAGAGTTACTGGGGTCATCTGTTGGATCACTAGGCAGGATTGGAACGTTCGTTGGCGTCGGCTGGGTGGGATTTTGTTGGACGCTAAACTTGGTCCAGTTCCAACTGACCAGATCAAGGCTATAAATATTGGTGTCATTTTCAGCCCCAATACCACCGTATACATATAACTGGTTGTTGCTCAAAGCAGCAGTATGTCCTTCATTTTCAATTGGATTACTAACGCTCAAGGATGAATATTTAAGCAGGTTTCAACTAACCCATTCTAGCAGAAGGTGATTTTGACTTGTCTTTGATAGGTGCTCTGCTCCAGGTGTAGGTGCCTTCTACTAATTCCAATATCCATACATCGTTGTCATTGGGCCGATCGACCATATCTTGAGCCGTTCCACCGGTACCACCTTTGATTATGCCATAAAGTTAGTAAATTATAAGAACACTGGGCATTTCTAACACGAATTTACCAAAGATGATCATCTTGTCCTGTAGGCAATTTGCAGTATGGCCAATTCTAAACGAGGGATAGAAAACAAGGTCAAAACATCAAGATTCTCTACAACCAACTATGAGGTAGCAAAAACCTTGCACTAGGTATTGCTATCCCTTTATAGGGCACATCCAATTGCCATCCTTTTGTAACGAGGCTATATATATGGAGACTGGCCACCGCCTGATTTTGCATACTGCCTCCAAAATATAAAATACTATTTTGGGAGGCAAGAAAGCATGCTGCATGAAAGTATATAGATAAGCCATTTGAGGCGGAATACCAAACCTGCTGTGAGGTGTCCTGTATTATTTTGGGCGATGTCAAGGATTAATCATCACACAAGTTGAAAAGAAATATGGTACTTACGAAATCACTCAGATCACTTAGAATGCTTCCTCCATTAAATGCCCCAGTATTGTATGCTTGAATCCCTCCAAATAAATAAGCTTCCTCATTTGCGATAGTAAATGTGGCTGCAAGTCTAGAGGTAGGTGGGGCACCAACTACCGTTAGGAACAATTAGTAAGCAAAGTAAGAAAGTGACAACTCTAATAAATATATAGTTATTCGGCCACTTGCCTCCGGAAATATATGACCAAGACCAACTATTAGTGTCAAGAACAGCCACCGGTCCTTCGCTACTATCGGGAAATGGCATATAAGTGAAAATCTTCCCTGAAGTGACAGGGCTAATTGAGGTAACAAATTTCTGAGGATTTTTTGGTATTCTGGCTTGTGTAGGCTGAGACCAACTCTGGTTCTTTATATCCCATACGTAAAGATCGGTAGTTCCGGTAAGTTCCACTGGGTTCTTCCCTTGTGCAGCCCCGTCAATACCACCAAAAATGATAAGTTTGCCATTAGCTATAGCAGATGAATGAAAGGCCTTCCATTTGGGTATGACTGATTGTCCGAGTACGTGGTGAACGGGTAAAGCCAGTAAATAATGAGCCACCTGAGGAAGCTTCATGCTAAATCTATTCGCTAGAGCTGCTCAAAACTATTCTATGTATTTCTATAAAATAACGAAATAAAAAGGAGAGGATTGTTAAGGATAAAGAAAGAGTAAACGTTTTAAGAAAAGAATAAGTTGTAGAATATAGACTTGGGGTTATTATTCGAGATCTTAGACGGATCGCTTAATAGTATTAAGCAACCATTACACTTTCCTATTATAATGAATTCTACACTTAATTAGTTAGGAATAATTTACTTGATCTTGGTCATCTGTGAGTGAGCCTCCAAAATTAGAGCAACCACTTGATTCATTGAAAAACGCCCTACTTGCGCCAACAGGCTTCAATCATTATATGCTGCTTCATATTGGCTTCAATCATTATATGCTGCTTCATATTCAAACCCAGTTTATATGTAATAAATATGCCATACCATACGATCGATCACAGCAATAATATAATCATCAAGCGAAGCTCCTGATTGGACTCCTATTTTTAACCATACATACGTTGATTCTTTCGCGATTATTTTAGAACCTGAAGTTGGTTAGTCTATTGGCGATACTAGACATTAGTTGTGAAGATGGATCGTTCTATCAACTAGGTTGATGGTTTAATTAGGGTTGGATTCGAATCTACTTAGCAAACAAAGGCTAAATGGTATCAAAGGCAATGTAGGTGAAATGCTATAGTGAGGTGTTATATATAAGGTGATGTACATATATATTTATATTGCGTAGTGATCTAAGGATAGCTTCGGGTCTGAGGCTTTCTTTTCTGCCACCATGCAAGAACACGATGGCGCATGAAGTAACCAGCAATACCGCAAACAACGATGAAGACTGCAGAAATAGTCAGTCCAATAATAAGAGCCGTCTTGGACTTATTGGGACGAATTGGACGAGGAGTATAAGGCAAAGAAACATAGGGCGGGTCAGAAGTAGTGAACATTACTTGTCGTGCAATAATTGCTTGGAAAGGTGCGTTGTAATCCAAAGCCACCTCGGATTGTTTCCAATCACTACGCTCGTCATAGAATTCATCGTCTTTGTTTGGTCCACCAACCATTGCTCCGTATAGTATATGTTGGTTTTGAGGAGGGTTGTTTAAGTTACCTACATCAGTACCACCATGAGCACCAGCATGGTGTGGATTCTGCGGAGAATTGGGATGAACCCCGGCAACATACGGAGTGTTTTGAGGATTCTTCCCGAGGAGATAATCGATTTGAGTTTGAGCAAAGCTATCATACTTGGCTTTCTTTGTTTTACTGTCGTCTGTGTTGAGTGTCGACAGAACTGCGCTACTGTATATACTAGCCAACAAAGAACAAGTATTGGCTGGGACCGTAGATGCCATTTCACTAGTCCCTGAGAACCAAATTAAGCCAGCCTTTGTAAATGAACCATCCTTGCTTCCATTCACAACGCCGTCTAACCACGTTTCTGCCTCATTCTTGAACTTTTGAGCGTCGTTGCCGCCAATGATCTCGGATGCTAATACGTAAATGCCTGGGGTTTTATCGTTCCAATCCATGGGATTTGTCTTGCCGCCAAGTTTATATTGATCGAAGTATTTGACGGCAATCTCGCAGTATTGAGTTTCATTCGTGGCGCGGAACAACCATAAGGCACCCCACACTAGCTCATCAGTATAACCACTAGAGGCATAGAACTCCTTAGCATCGGAAACGGACTTTTGGTATTCGGTCTTACGAGCTGTAGCTGCAAAGTTGTAAAGTTCTCGAGCATGTTTCAGCAAGGTATCTGCATAGCTGGTGTCTCCAAAGTGTTTGCGAAATACTATTGAAGTGGCAGCTAGCGAGGCTGCTGTCTCACTAGCCATGTCGGTACCCGGGTGATCGAAATCAATTTTGTAGGCCGGGCGAGGGGTGGGAATACCTGCGTCTGGGCCCCAATAGTTATTATCGATATTTCCCTTGCCCACTTGAACATAAAGTGTGTTTGCATCAGGATGTGCATTAATGATCCAGTCAGTACCCCACTTAAGCATATCCTTAAGGTAGTTTTCCTGTGAAGCAAGCTTATAGCCCTGCCAATATTCTAGTGCTCCCCAAGAGGTGATGGTCAAACTATAGGCTAGTGGAAGTAGAAATTTGAGGTAGTCGCCTGCGTCGTAATAGCCCCCACTTAAGTCAATCCCAGCATCCTTCCCATCATCCAGGCCTGAGTCATGGCGCCAGGGTACACGCGATTGATAGCCATTTGAGTCTAGTTTTCCACTTCTTTGAGCTTCGTAAAACCAAAGGGAATTATTTAAGATCGCAACGTAGTTCGAATTCGGAATAGTTACTGGGCTTTGACCACAGACGGAATAGGTCGAAGTCAATAAAATGACAAAAACAATACCAGCACAAAACATGAGGATGCTTCGCTAGACAAGTACAAGTAAGCTTCCGGAGTGGCTGATAATCAAAAGGGAGTCCAGGTATTGAGGGTAAGTGGTAGCTAGTTCTTATTTATGTATTTCTGACTTTATGGTAGCTAGTTTTTATTTCTGACCTACTCACAGGTTGAGTTTTCTAATATGGTTATGATGCCAATATTTCTAAGAACTCGATATGGATGTGTGCCCAAAAAAGGCAACTTCAGTCCTGCCAAATATACGATCCAATGAAAGGACTTGTGCTACATTTTCAGCAACTGATTTAATCAATTATGGCCTGATTGTGTCCTGATTATGGCCTGATTGTTACAGCCTAGAGAGATGGAATGTTTGTAGGCAAGAATGTGACAAGGTTATCCCTAGCTAAAGCTTTCATAGATGTACCTAGTGTGTGTTCTTCGGTATTGGATAGAATAGGTATCTTCCTGACTCATTGCAAGAGCTAATCATAATGCTGCTGCTTCGAAATCAAGCGTGTTAGCGTATTCTTTTAACTAACAAAAGTCTGATCAGATTTTAAACTCTAACCCTAGTAATCATCACCTAGCAGTAGAATACTCGACTTTCACCTAGTAGTTGAAGCGAGCGCTATTTTCTACCTAACGCATGTATTAGTTTGGACTCAGTCTGATTCAAGCCATTATGTTCTTTTCTTTTCGTAATAGCAGCATTCGATGGCACTACTTAAAACAAGAAAACTTGGTTTAATGTTGACCAAGATGCTGTTGCTATAGATTATTCCGCTTCTTTAAGGTTATTTTGGAAACTTCCTCGACCCGGTCAGACCAAATTAAGTAACCAGGTGAGAAATTCACAAAGTGTATAAATTAGCTTGGACCCCAGATCCTAGCAACATTATTCCTTCTCTTTTAGTTGTAAGCGACCTTACCACACAGCTTACCAATACAACGTTTATCTTGCACACATTCTTTAATCCTTGGTTTTAGCCAACTATCTATCTAGTAGGCTGTGCTGCTGTAAATCACTTGCATCAGTTGCTGGATCATTGATAGACTTTCTAACGAGCAAAAGCTGTAGAATTCCCTCTCGTCTCTGGATACGATGGCATACACTACTGATCTTCATATCTCTCTTCCAAACTTGGTACCTCCTGGACGTAGAAGCAAACGTAAAGGGATTCCAGTCAGATCACCAAGTCGGTTGAATTTGGATACGTCACCAGGGATCATATTCAAGTTCCCAATGTACTTTCCGCCTCATCCTACGGATTCAAGCCCACTTAGTCCGGCTGAATCAACCTGCTCTTCCTCGAGCTCTGTGGAAGAAGAGATTGTAGAGAGATCCGATTGTAGTATTATCTTACACTACCCAATGCTTCTATCACATGTTGCAAGAAAGCGACGAGCAAGATCTCTGGATCTCGTGGCAACTGAAGGCCCGAAGACTCGAACTTCTCCATCTTCTACGAGCAGACAGCGAAGATCTAGTGCACAATGGGCACAGAATTCTGCATTAGGTTCTATTGCCCTTGAAGAGACGGCTCATCATC
>JNET01034717.1:0-10174 GCA_000697455.1 Basidiobolus heterosporus B8920 | reverse complement strand
TTCAACACCTTCAGCAAACTCTTCCAAATCTTTTCAAGCCAACAAGAACTGAAGTCAATACCTTACTCCAGCAAAACACAGAAGATAAATAGTCACTCTTTTGTAGTTGAATACATCTTTTACTCTATATCAGAAATCAACACTATCACAGCTTTCCTTTTCAAGGAAATTAATCTGCCTTCTTCAGAGGTTGGTTGGAGCATCAGGAGAGCTACAAGAGCATCTCAGAAGATGATAGGTCTTTGCCATTCTATTGCCATTGAGATTGGAGGAGTTCAAGTATGCAGCTCATTCCTCATAGTGTCTGATGGACCCTCCTTTTAAGTCTTATATGGTAGACCTTACAAGAGAAGAGCACTATTACAGGCAGACAACAAGCCTCATGGAAGTCTATGGTTAACTATCCCTTCTGGAGATAGGAAAAGAAGAACTATATTTTGTGCAGTGGAAACCAACAGTCAAAAAACTCAGACAACATTCAACTCACTAAAAAAGAAACTCATCAAGATGTTCTTTCTTTCAACACATTTGCAGAAGACACAAGTATAAGAAATATATTAACAAAGTACATGCCAGTTGCTAAGAACATCAGACCAGTCTCAACTCAATTATCACCAACAATCTATATCAGCCCACAAATGGAACCAACATTAACAACAACATTAAGACTCACAGAAAAGCAACTACAAAATATCCACATTGGAAATACACTCACAAAAGAAGAAAAAACACACTTCATCAATATGCTCAAGAAATATGATGAAGTCCTTGCTTTCACTGATGAACAAAGAGGTTGCCTTTCCACAGAGTTCTTTCCACCAGTTAAGATTCATACAGTCTAGTGCGCTCCATGGGCACAGAACACTTCTCCAATTCCTTCACAATTACTTGAAAAGGTAGTGGAAATGCTAAAGTCCAGATACAAGAATGGAGTAATTGAATACAGCTATAGACCTTACAGGAATCCTTGGCTCACTCCTAACAAGAAGAATGGAAGTCTACAATTTGTAAAGGATGTTCAACAACATACAAAAGTGACAATCAAAGATGCAATGCAACCATCAATACAACATGAATATATTGAGTCATTTGCAGGCTACCCTTTGATCACAACTATTGCCCTGTACTCAGGATATGACCAGCTTCTTTTGGATCCATAATCAAGAAATTACACCGCAATGGACACAACTATTGGATTAATCAGAATTACACGTATACCTGCAGGATGGACCAACTTGGTTCAAACTTATCAGACAGCAATGAAGAGAGTGCTGGCAGAGTACATACTAACATTATGCAGACCATTCTTGGATGATATTGGAATCAAGAACTCTACCAGAGAGAAGAACAGCACTCATTGCTTACCAAACATTTTAAAATATGTCCCTCAGTATATTGATACAGTGGAGAAGCTACCCAGAGACTGCAAGATGTAGGACTTACCATTTCAGGAGAAAAGTCAAAGTTTGGATATGACAAAGCAATCACACTTGAGAAACTGGTTACTGAAAATGGACAACTACTAGATCCTGAGAAGCTTTCAAAACTCAAACTGGAAAAGCCCAACTTGTCTAAAGCATGTGAGAGAGCTCCTAGGACTTACTGGAATATTCAGAATATGGATCTTATACTATGCACACACTACAAAATCTTCAACAGCCATACTATGCAAAGACATGCCCTTCCAGTAGACAGAACATGAAGAAAACTCATTAAGAAGCCTGATAAATGCACTATCAGACCCTCCAGTGTTAGCCAGCTTGGACTATACCATCATCAGTAACCAACCAAATATTGTTAGTGTCGATAGCTCAGGAACAGGAGTTGGTGGCATTCTTATACAGATCTCTAAAGACAACAGAAGACAGCCATGCAAGTATCTCAGCACACTATTCAAAGAAAAAGAACTTCACTACCCCTCCATCAGGGGAGAAGCTTTGAGAGTTCTCTATATCCTTAAGAAACTCAGGCCTTACCTAATGGGAGACCACTTCACTCAAAGCTGATACAAAATCTCTACTTGAAATGCCAAAGAAACTTGACCTTCTTCCTGATCCTATATTAGCAAGATGGATATCATATATTCAGATATTTGATTTTGAACTCAAGCATATTCCAGGAGTCAGCCACAAAGGACCAGATGCACTATCAAGAAAGCAAATAGCAGAACTCAAATCAGCAGATGGAGAAGAAATCAATGAATCATTGGAATATGAAAGCCTTGGATCTCATCTCAAATACACACCTTCAGACAACTATTGAAACAAATATAACTATCTCAGAAAACTGCAGATTCCATTATCAATTCCAACAAGCCAACACAGCAACTTCAAGAAAAAGCGTTGAAATACAGCTTAGTTGCTAACAACTTGTACAGGAAGAGCAAAAATGGAGTTCCTAGAAGATACCTATATTGTCCTAAAGAACAAAAGGAAGTCATACAACAACTTCATGAGTATGAAGCAGGAGGACATCAGGGAATAGCAGCAAACTACTCAAAAGTAACATTACACTACTACTGGCTTATACTCTGTTTCAATATCAAGTAGTATGTCCAGACATGCCTTCCATGTCAAAAGAGAGATTCAAGAAGACAATATCAACCTTTCAAAAATACCTTTACTATGTTTGCTTGGCAGAAAGCACACCTGGATATCACTCACCTTCTAAGAGCTACTCTAGGATACAAGTACATAGTAGACTGCAAAGATAATTTTACTGGATGGGTAGAAGCTAGGATGCTAAAGAAAGCTACAGCCAAAGCAGCTGCAATATTTTTCACACAAGGTATGTTAATACAACATGGATCAGTTGGAACAATATTTACAGATAATGGAGAATGTGGATCAGCAGAAGTACAAAGAACAGCCAAGAAGTTTGGAGCAAAGCTAATTCACACTACACCTCATCATCCCAATCCAATGCACCAGTTGAAAGAGGACACCAAGCACTCACCAACACACTTGCAAAACTTTCTATTGAAGATACTCAGAAATGGCATATTCAGTTACAAGCAGTTTTATGGGCAGACAGGATTACAGTAAAATGCAGTACTGGATACTCACCATTCTACTTGATATAAGGACATGAAGCTATTCTGCCTATTGACATCAAATATGATAATTGGCTTTCTTTACCTTGGAAGAAGAATATGTTGGCAGAAGAGTTGCTACAAGCCAGAGTATATCCAATTGCCAACTAAAAGGAACGCTTGAAGAATGAAAGCAGCAACTTAAAGAAAATAAGAAGTGCAGGCAAGGAATACTGTGACTGAACAAAATGCTACAAAAGAAGAAACTCAATTTGGAGACCAGGTTCTTCCTCATGATACAAGTTAGACACATTATGGTCATGTAAACTTGACATGATATGGTCAAGACCTTACAAGATTTTTCAAGTCCGCCAAAATGGCACCTACAGGCTTACTCAATTGGACAAAACTCCTTTGGCATCACCTCAACCTGGAAATTGCTTGAAGATATTTCATCTCCAAAATTAAAATGAGAGCATTAAATCTCAACTTAGGGGGATATGTAGTGTTGAGAACTGATTCTCAAAGCTCTTACAGTTCCTTCAGGCAATTTTGATATTTTTATTGTATTAGTAGTAACCTAAATCTGTATTACCCATCTGCTATGAAGTCATTACTTAAAACTTTGAACTGAGTGCACATATTTAGGGATGTATATTGGAATATTACCTTCAAGGATATTATAGTCCAGATCCATGGCAATCCAATGAAAGTTGTATCATCAAAATTGGACCATTATTGGGTGAGATATGGGACTCAGAAATTATATCTCACTTGATGAAATGCTATTGCCAATCACTGACTGCCAAGAAATTGGTTACATTAAAATGCTCATAACTATAGATCTAACCAATGTTATTACCTCAACTTTAGAAGTGCACTAGATCAGTTGTAGGCATCTAATATGATCAGGTTTCAGATAACACAGAAGATAATTTCATGATCTATTAGCCTTCAAGATTACTTCATGTTTGAAATTGTATAAATATATACCAAATCACTAGGGTAAAAGATTGATTGATTGAAGAGTCTCTTTCCTCTCAATCCACAAACCAAACAGTATGCTCTAACTTTCAGTTTTGCTCTCTTTACCTCCTTTCATCTAAAGACACCATTAAATAGAACTTTAGTGTTTGAACTTGTTGAGTTATTGAGGTTTAAAGTTGCAACTTTTAGTTAGTTTTTAAAACAAGGAATAACTACAGTTTAAAGCTAAAGTACAACACTTGTTCAATCTTCTAGAGTCCCTTTACCAGATTCCATCTTTGTTCTAAATCATTAGGCAGGTGCCCTCTTAACTTGGGGCTGGGGCAAAAGGCTTCTCTTCATATATTAGTACACTGTTCAGGATCAGGTTACAGTTGTTTTGGTTATAAGCACTTGCTCTGAGTCATCTCAAAGTTTGTTATACCCTGTTCATTATCTGTGGTCATCTATATAGATTCTACATATTTGTAGAACATTATAGTGCTCTGTGTGATTAACCTGACTTCTAGCTGAGGAAATTTGCATCATCAGCACATCATCTGAAAGCTAGTATTCTATTGATTCAACTTTCCTGGAAAGGTTTGTATACTGACTATCAGTATTGATATTCTACCAATACAAAATTTCAGCTACTGCTGATAGTAAGTTGTGGTACTGCACTTGCTCTCTATTTGGATCTCTTTTCTTATTAAAATGTGCCACTACACTACATTGGAACAAACACCTAGCTATTTTCCTGAATAAAGTAGAGACAAGTCTTGGTGATTCAAACACCAGCTCACTACCTTCAATATCACTTTCTTAAGTGTTGTAACACTCATAGCAGCAATTGGCCACATTCTCTACCTCTGCCAAGGCCAAGATGCCTCCGGAAGTAATGACCAATTGAAGCTCTGCCTTGTAATGGCTTTTGCAACAGTACAATGACACTGTGCCGTACTCAGCTACCCAATATGCCATGAATCAGCAGGTGTTTATGACCACTGACTCGGGAAGCAGCACTTGGCAGAAGCATGTTAGTACCAATTATGGAAGATAAGATGAAAATCAAAGATCCCATCAATTTGTGATGAAAGAAGCTTACCTTGCCTAATGAGTGCTTGACTCAAGAAAGGTGCCAAATGTCTCCTCTTACCTTGAATCTTTTGCTTCAAGGTTGTGTCAAAACAGAAAGTGCACTACAGCAATGCATCAAGCCTCATCTATCAACACTTGGAAAGAATTAGCGCAGCATTTTAGTTAGCATTCCAGCCTCTGAATCAGCAGACTCTTCCAACAAAGAAGTTTGTATTTCCGAAACAAAAAAGATCTGTATAGCAGCATGTCTACAAGTTCAGAGATTTAATGGGGCCAATTGAGCACATGCATGAGCCTGACCAAATACAGCACTTATTGAAGGATTAAAGGCCCAAACAAGAGCTAAAGTGAATTAAGAATGGTATGCTGGCTGGAGTACATTTGGCAGCATGACATAGAAATATGCTACAGGCCAGGAAAGAACATTGTTGTTATTGATGCCTTGTCAGGAAAACTAATGCTGCCAAATCCTATGGAGCCAACAGACTGTCTTAAGTAAATGTCAGAATATATGAAGGTAAGTAAGATAACTTCTGTGTGTGATGAGTCTGCCAAGATTCTTGGCAAGAAAGAGACTAGGAACTTTATGCTGAATGATGAGACACTCTTCAGGATTGCAAATGGTACTCTACTGTCATTCTGCCCCCTTGTCAGTAGATTGGACCTGGTTCACTTGTTGCATCATCAAAATGGGCACTCAAGAATAAAGGAATATGTGACATGGTGAAAACTAAAGAATGGTGTCCAACTCTCAGATAGCTGTTGAGAAGATTGTGAAAACCTGTCTCAACTGCTAGTCAAGCAAAGAGACCACAAAGCCTAGCTGACCTATTTTCTTTTAAACCTTTAGTACCTTTTGAGTGAAGGGAAACAGACTTGATTGGCCGGCTACCTACATCAAAGAAAGAAAACAGATGGATCTTTGTTGGCATTGATCATGCCACTAATTGGCTTGTTGCTAGAGCTGTATCTGCAGACACTGAAGAGATTGTTGCCAACTTGATTTACCATAAGATCCTGATACAGTTAGGCCACCTAGTTAAAATACTCTCTCATAGAGATGCCAGTTTCATGGCAAAGACTTTGGAGAAGTACATAAAGTTACATGAGATTAAGCATTTTAGAACATCTGCTTATCATCCAAGAACCAGTGGTGTAACTGAAAGATTTAACAATCTACTAGGCAAGAGGCCAACCAAGTACACTAACAGCCAAATGTTTAAATAAGATATACACTTGGATCAGGCCCTCTTTGCTTGCAGAATTAGGAACCACATTTTCACAATGAAGTTGTGAAATAGTGTTATAATGCACCTAGTCATTTCATAAGTTATTCCCAGGTAATTTCTAGTATTCTATGCTTGATCAGCACTCAGGAAAATGACAAGTGTGTACTTGATGCTCACAACCTGTTACAATAATCTAGAGTGATTGGAAGTGAACTGGAGGGAAAACATAAGTTGTGGCTTAGACAATTGTCATTTGTTGAGTAAATAGTCTGGTACTCATAGTTTACCATGTGATACAACAGTAGGAGGTTGTACATCTTTGATAATCATAGCAGGCACAATCTAGTGAAGATATTGGGTGATTTGGATAGGTTATGATATTTTGAGAATGTTGTGTCTGAGAGTGGTAAAGTGTTTCTGATTAATATCTAGACCATTTAGACATTTTTCAAGTATAGTGTAACAAGAAATACTTTGGAATAACTGACGAAATGATTAGGTGCAATACTAAGCTATTTCCACACTCCTTCTCAACTAATTATTTAAGATGCTTGCTAAACCAATCTGGTTTCTGTTATGAACAAACTAAGGCAGGAGAAGAGACCAGGCTGAACAAGGCAAGAATGGCTTGGGTGTAGACTAACAAGGCAAGGACTTGAACTGGAATCCAGTAGGAATATTTACTGATAACCTGTGTTCCTCAGACTGAGGAATACATAAGGGAGGATAGTACAACATATTTTCTGAGGCTAAGTGCCATGACAATAATTAATAACCAATGAGGTGATACAAAACTACATGGAGAAACTATGTCTACAATGACTAATCCACATAACCATGCAATTGTTGTGTAACATTGAGATTTCCAAAAAAGGACTTGGAGGCCAGGATGTGTAACCAGGTTTTCCTGGGTACTTCTTGTGGGAAGTATTTATCAGATCCTGACTATTGGTCAAGTTGCTGGCAGGTTCCCAAGCTTGGTCATTTGGGGAATAACCTTTCCAATCTACAAGGTAATGTAGTTTCTGCCTAATATACTTTGAGTCAAGGATATCTCTGACTTCATATTCAATGAAGTTCCCAATTTCAACAACAGGAGGGGCAGGAGGGTTCTAATGAGACCAAGTATTTTCATGATATGGTTCTAGCAGAGATAAAGGAAATGTATCTTGTATCTTGATATTCTTGGGGAATTTCAATTGATAGAAAACAGGACCATGTTTCTTCAGAATCTTGCAGGGGCCAAGCTTTTCATAGTCAAGCTTATTGCAAGGTCTCTTGATAGATGTGTTTTGTCAGTTTGGCAAAACTAGGCTTTCTTCCTGGAGATCTGAATGTAGTTTTCTCTTCCAACTGGCAAATTCTTGATAGGCTTGTTGGGCTTGAGTCAAGTGATGGATCAAGATTGTTGTCAGGTCTTGAAGCATGCAAGCATTTGTGGCAGCAGGAGGGCTCATAGAATTACTATGTAACTGAACATCAAACTGGGGGTTTCTTCTGTAGTTTGCATAGAAAGGAGTCTTGTTGGTAGCAGAGTGTGTTGCATTGTTATAGTTACAATTGTCTTGCTGGTCATTAATAAAGCACCAGAGATATTGTTCAAGAATTTGGTTGACTTGTTCTGTTTGGCCATCTGTCCGAGGGTGGAAAGCAAGAGAAAGTTTAACCTTAACACCAAGGTACTTCATGAAATGCTTCAAGAAGTCAGAGGCAAACTGAGGTCCTCTATTAGAGATGATATCCATGGGGGTGCCTTGTAAATGGGATACATTCTTCAAGATTAGCTGAGCTGTTTCTTGTGCTGTGATGTTCTTGGTACAAGGGATAAAGTGGGCTATCTTAGTTAGCCTATCTACTGCAACCAAGATTGTGTCAAAGCTGTTGGACAAGAGCAGGTCAGTGATGAAGTCCATAGAAATAATTTCCCACTGGTAACTAGGGATGGGCAAGAGCTGGAGTAGGCCATACAGTTGATGCCTAGAAGATTTACCTTGGTTGCAAAGGTTGCAAGTCTTGACATATGACTTAACAGAGAATATCAACTTGGGCCACCAGAAATCTCTTTTAATAGCATAGCTTGTTTTGGCATTACCAGAATGGCCTGCAATAATAGAGTCATGTTGTGATTTCAGGATCTTAAGTTGAATATCATGGCTGGGGACATAGACTTAGTTTTGATGGTAGAGGATACCTTCTACTATCTGGAGGTTCTTAGTGGTAGCTGAGGAACCTAACTGAAGCTGGAACTTGACTTCAAGGGCATAAGAGTGTTTTTCTTGAGCTGACTTGATACTTTCAATCAAGGGCTGGACTAGGGGCTTAGAGCATAGTGTAGCAAGAGCTTTGAAATATTGCTGAGATAGGAAGGCCTTTTGCTGTTGCCAACAGGCATGATCTCCCTACTCTAGGTCATTCTTCTGTTTTCTTAACAAGGCATCAGGTTTTTCTTGCTTTGATTCTGCTATATACACTATTGTAAAATCAAAACCAGAAAGGAAAAGGGACCATCTGGCTTGTTGATGGTCCAATACTTTGGAGGTAATGAGGTATTGCAGGTTCTTGTGGTCACAATAGACAAGGATTTGGTGAGCAGCACCATCTAAATAGTTTCTCCATTGTTCAAAGGCTAATATTATAGCTAGGAGTTGCTTATCATAGATATCATAGTTAACTTCAGCTGGGGTTAATTTCCAAGAGTAGAAGGCAATGGGATGCAATCCCTTCTGGTCATTATACTAGGACAGGATATTGCAATATACAGATTTAGTAGTTAGTATTATTGATTAGTGCTTGTTATCAATTGATCTATTAGTATTAGTAATTGATCAGATTAGGTTTCAGTATATTACCTGTTACAGTTATATGATTAGGATGTATGATCAAACAAGTGATTGGTCATTATATTAAGTCTCGGCAATGTCTTGGCATTGTCTATATATGGACTGATTGATTAATAATCAGTGATGAGTCATGATCTCATGACCACAAGATATTTAGTATATATAGGGCAGCCCCACCCTTTGGAATAAACAGTTCAATCCACACTAATATCCCTCTTATATACTCTACTCTTTACTTCTGCTACTTGACCATCTCAATCCTCTGCTATTAGGTTATGAGCCCCGTAGACTACACCACTGATATGGCCCAAGCTACCAGAATTATTGACCGCTTTAATGGAGAAGACTTTCTCATGTGGAGTACCAAGATGAAGATGCTACTTGCTGATAGGGATCTTTGGGACATTGTAACTGGTGTGGAGACTCAACCTGATGGATCCAAAGCCAAGGATCTGTATGACTTCAAGAAAAGACAAACTAAAGCCTTGTCTGCTATAATGCTGAATCTTGAAAATGCTCAACTGTCTCTTGTTATGAAGGCTGAAACTCCAAAAGAGGCCTGGGATATACTGAAGAACCTTTATCAAACTAAAGGAACTGCTAACCGGATGTATCTGCTTAGACAGCTCTATGGTTTCCCCAAGAAGGAATCAACTGACACTATGACTACCCACATCAATAAACTCAAAGCTATTGTGCTGAAGCTAGCTGCTATTGGGAACAGTATTGCTGATATAGACTTTATCAGTATTTTGTTCAACTCTCTACCGCCAAGCTATTCTGTGATAATCACCAATTTGGAGAATGTTGATGAAAATATGCTGACTGAGTCATTTGTTACCGCTAAGCTTTTACATGAAGAACGGAAGCTGAATGAGACTGGAGCTGAAGGAAAGAAGGAGAGTGCCTTCTACACAAGTAATCACTCTGAAAAGCCAACTAAAAGTGACAAGAAGGCTGACTTTACATGCCATTATTGTCATAAGCCGGGACACTTTGCCAAGAATTGC
>JNET01034709.1:0-11011 GCA_000697455.1 Basidiobolus heterosporus B8920 | reverse complement strand
TTAGTGAAAAATATTCTAAGTAAAACACAAGTGTAAATTCTGGGTGAGAGGAAATTGCTAAGTAAATATAATAAGGATGAGATCAAGTATGAATAATTAGATGCTAAATTATGTGAATGTATTTAAGAAAGGTCTGAAGAATCTTTGTATAAAGCCTGAAGGGATTTTGACAGTACACCAAAATAGTCAATATTACTACATGAGTTTTGTATAGGGAGAAATTGTAAAGTAAATATACCGGGTCCGAGTTCTATAAAAATAATTAGATGCTATGTTAATTTCAACATGAGAATTTATTTATAGTTACCATTCAGCATATATGTGAATATGATCTAAGCATTGATTAGTAAGCATTTATGATTTTTGATTATTACCCACGATAACGATGAAAAGGATCAATGGCTTATCACGATCAAGGAGGGAGATGATTATATCTTTTCTACCTCAAATGCTACCCTCCTCATTTGTGGATACGGATATCAGAACTGCTGATTTAGCTTGGAAGTTTTATTATATAGTTTAAAGGCTTGTAGTGGTCAATTGAGTAAATGTAAAGAGTTACTTACTCATACAATTTGCTGCCCATACTTTCAACTAAGGAAACCCAGTTCACTTGTGTTGCTTGAATAACTCGAAATCATGTAGCTGGCTGCTAGGCTGTATATTTCAATGCAACAGAGATTGAAATGTCAATAAAATGGAAAGCTAAAATGATTTAAATGTTGGGATGCTGACAGAGAATCATGAACTTTTATCCCTGTTGATTTTCTGAGCATTAAGTATGATGATCAAATATAATACCTTGAGTAGATTTTTCTTGTTAATTAAGAGTAATAGGATTTGACAATTATACATAGCAATGCTCCCGATATTAAATGAACCAAGTAAAGTTTTTCCCATAAAAAAACACCTAGCAACATAAGCTGTTTAAGAGCATTTGTTATGATAGCTAATACAAACCTACTTCGAACATCATCTAGAAAATATATTTCTGTGAAAGATGTGCTTCAAATATTGAGATGTTATGTACATCCATCGTGATACTGATTTACTAATTGACACAAGAAAAGCTACCGCTTTAGCTAGACATCATAGGATCCATAACCCATAACATGATACACCTCTACCAAAGACCTATATTATATGTACATCACGTGTAGGTTTAGGTTACTCCAGAATCAAGGATTTAGGAAAATAATATACAAAATCACTGAGTTCCACCCTTTACACGTAAAATCCACGACATGGAAACTATATGTCAAGCACTTCATGAATCGACTCTGTTACCTGACTAAAAGATATAATAATCACCCTGCCTTAAGCAGGTTTGTTTACCGATGCATATGAACCCATCAACACTTTCCCATGCTTAAGAAGACAAAGTAATATGGTGTCCGAATGGTTTTGAAGTCCCAGATATTATCGACATCGATAAAGACTAAGAATACGCACACAACCTTCAAAGCTAATTGACTACCAGATTGCCGTCACATCCAATTGTGTACAAACCACTGGGTACAAGCAGTGTCAGTTGAGAGTTCTTACCCCCTCCCCCTTAAAGCCTAATTATCCTATTCATGTCTAGCAACCAATTGCGTACAATGATTCAAATTTTCTCGCCAAAACCAACATAGTAAGTATGTACGCTAAGATGTCAAACACGTGCAATACTGACGCTTTTGATCAGATAGTTATTACAGAAAAATTGACGTAAAATTTAGCAGAGCTGCCATCCGATTGCTGATCGGTCATTGCAAGCCCCAACCCTAAACCTACATTCAGTTGCTGCCTCCCAGCGCCTTAACCCCAAGTCCACTCAAGAGCTGGGTACAAACAATGTGAACTGGGCACAGCCAGGATTCGGAAGGTATTATCACTCCTAGCATGTATACATAACTACCTTATCTCTTGCCGTGTACTACATAACTCGAGCCAATCCATAATCTCCAGCAGTTACTTAATTAGCATCCAAATAAATAAATATGAGATTGTTATCAATTCCCGATTATTTAGCACCAAACGTATGTTTTGTGCAACAATATTTTGGTAGATTATCTTTCTTTACGAGGAAGAGAGCAATTAAATTGCTTGAAACTCCGATTCGACTACCTGGTGTAGGCCCATACAAGTACCAGTTCACTTGGCGCATTCGAAGATCCTTTCCTGAAACCTTTCCCTTTTTGATTACGATTATCAGAGAGGGTGGTTGAGTACCAAATCACTGATAAGAATACCGGTTGGATGTGGGTTTGGTTGCCTTGGACCTTAGACAATAGTAAATTTTGTGGCAATATAGCAAGCGAAGGGTACATTGCATTAACCAAGTACGAGAACCATTTCAAGACTTGGGCTCAACTAACAAGATTTGCCAACAGCTACACCATTTAGATTAGTGCTGTAATGATCTCATATGAAACAGTTTGGTGTTAGACAACATGGCCAACAATTTAATCCAATGAATTGTAATAGATTGGTTGAAAATGGTACCAGTACTTCATTCCTGATTCTCTTATCCGTGAAATATTGGTGAGACCCAGCAAAAGTGCATGATTCCCTTGCACTAGGGATTGGCCCACAACCATAGCAAATTCATTTGAAAGCGTTTTCGGTTGGTGGGATTAGATCTTTTTCCACCTAACAGCTCCCTCGAGTTTTTAACTGTAAACCCAATCACTGTGAAACCGGATATATGCCTGCTGGGTACACTTCGACTTTATCAGTCTTATGACAGTGGCACAGGCCTTGGCTATTTGCTAAAAAAAAAGAGATCAAGGCCTGTAGGTTAGCAGAGACTCCATCGATCACATGCATTGGCTAATACGATGATAGTTTCAAACCCGCATGGCTAGGCTGCTTGAACGAAACACAAAGCCATACAGCTGGGACCCTGCTCAAGTGGAATTCATCGGGTAGGGGATGGCGAGAAATTGGTACATCTGTCAAGCAGGAGATGGGTAAACCTAGCAAGGAAGCGATGGGAGTTTGCTCAAATCATGATAGGGCTGTCCTACCCATTCTGTCTCAGTTTCTTAAATCAGACCCCTGATTGAAGGGGCCCTCTCCTATACTGGACCTTCATCTATTGTTTGGAGGCTGAATGCCAATACATCATTGTGCAAACACCAACGAAGTGCGTTTAATTAAGGACAATGCAGTATATCTGGGGAAATCGATGACATTTCATGATATCATTCGATATCATGATCGTTTGGTTAACCTTTGTCTGAGAGCTTCGTTCATTGGATCTTCCCATTCTAATTGAAATGGTGTATTAGGGCCTTCATTTTCACCATTCTGGTCTACGCATATGGGATGAGACTACAACCTAATGAACAATCCCCTGCATGCACAAAGCATGTAAAATGAAAAACCCAAGACACAATGGCCCTACCTATGTATCACATAATCTGTGGACAATACCAACCAACTTGGTTACTTGCCACATATCCCATTCTGAGGCTATTGAGACAAGTTTCTTCTGTCTTGCGTTGTTGTCTATGGCTTCAAATATCATCGCCAATGAATATATTGCTTTACAGCCCAGATACTACAGATAATCCTCTCAGGATCCGTATCATACCTAAATCATCGTACTTTCCGTTTTCCCCCATCTTATACTTCAAAATAATGGGGAAATTGGACGAGATCGGTTGATTACTCTTAGATATTACCAATTTTTGTCAAGATATGCAGCATCAATTAATTAAGGGATTGTATATTTGGTAAGACCATTAGGAACTGAGATGATTGAATATATCCAGTAAGTAATTGGAGAAATAATTATGCGTATTATTGTGGTAGATGTGTGGAAATGAAGAGAAAAAAACAGAAAATCTGGTTGAATCTGTACGCGGTAAAGTCTTCGATATGAATCATCTCGAAGCAACTGTTGAACTATTCTTTGACTCCTAATCTTTGCTGCTATCCACCCGAAGATAGTAATGCCTGATTGAGAATAATTGTATTGAATTTACCGCAGATTTTCTAAAGAGGTGATTCGATGATCGAATCTAGGTCTAGTCCCAGTTACACTAGAGTATCCAAGTAACCCCAGGATCCATTGAGTCTGAATGCTAGCTAGGGTATCATAGAAGTCACGATTGTCAACACGCTACGATTCTGCTCTCAAACAAATGATTCGTTCAATACAAATTAGGACGAGATGTTTGATGTAAGATCTATATCTCATAGGTTTATTAGGTGGGTGGGGTTCCCAAGTAATATACAGTGGCGATCTGATGAGGGTGGTAGCAATGAGGTTTTAGCTATCACTATGTAGTGTATCCAAAGTGTAAAGACTAATAAGCTCTTCGCTCGAACAATGGTACATTGTGGGGAGAATAAAGATGAAATTAACAATAATTACAGGTAATTAGAAAGGTATGGTGGATGTGTAACCCCAGGTTAAGCCAGACTGGACTTGGGCGCATAGTCGTCACCTAAAGGCATGCACGGCATGCTAGTGAGTGAAGGATCAAGACCAAGATAAATGGATCCATTTGGGACTGATGCATCTTCCAAAACACTGGTACTAGAGATGCACATTGTGGTGGTCAAAGAAGACGAAAAGAACCCGTTCATATCAGGGGACAAGAAACAGGAGCTACTTCCATCGTCACTGAGGTACATGGGCTGATTCAAAATGTTGATATCCGTAGGTTGGAAAGTCTCGCCATGCAAATCGTAACCACCGTTGCTAACTACATAAGGTTCCAAGGAAACCTGATTAATACCATTGAGGTCCGGGGCAAGCTCAGAGGTGAAGTTGAAGTCGAAGCAGGCGGAGTTGTTGCTACTTGGAGTTGTTTGCTGACTAGAGTGAGAGGAATCATGCTCACAATCTTCATCAGTACTGATCATTCCTGGATCATCATCCGATCTCAAGTCCATTTTTGATTTACAGTTTTCATCATGAACTACAGGGTTGGTCCCGTTGACTTCAGAGCAACACTTGTCAACGAAGTCTACGATGGGCGGAAGTGGAGCGGGTTCGGCTTTTGCTGGCACAGGAGGTAGTCCCATCTGAAGTCTTAACTTATTGAGTTCCTCACGGAGTGTTTCGTTCTCGGAGCGAAGATTGTCAACTTCCTTGACATACAACTGAGCATAAACCTTGGTCCTCTGAACAAAATCTAACGACTTCTGGACAATGATGGATTTTGAGGGTTTGCGGACATAATGAAGGGAGGGGATGGCCCATGCAAGCTCTTGGAATTTATTATTCAAGCATTCACGGCGGGCACGTTCCACGGCATTATGATTGGCACGCTTCTGGGCAGAATTGACGCATTTTTTCGAAGTGTTTCCGTCTAAATCAAGTGTCAGCATAAATGTGGAGTGGTGAACTAGGGGAAAGCTAACTTACTGGAAGACACTTGGAAGGTAAAGTTCGCACCGCCTGCTGGGTGCCTTTGGGAACATGCTTGAGAAGGGGCAGGGAATTGAAGGACACTGGTCTTGGCAACGTTCATTCTGGAGCGGATCGATAGTATACTTGGACAAAGGTAAAGATTGCAACACGACAGTGAACGACCTTAGGGAGTTGTTGAACAGTGAAGTAAAAATCCGTAGGTAGAGGAATTGAATTCCTTTGAAGGCCTTTGCTGGTCGAACTTGCTAAATGTCTGTTCCAGGAACAACAATTGTGTTGTGTCACCACAAGAGCTTCTGTTGAGATGAGGGAGATTGCTAAGTGTTGAAAGATGAGATGAACGAGAACTTCGACGTGAACTTGATCCAATTTATATTCCAATTTGAGCGCATCTATTGGGATTCCCTATGTATTGGCTCTAATTAAATTACATTCGATTTGAGTGGTCAGATAAAGGGCTTGCTCAATGGAGGTAGTTTGAGTAGGACATCAGCCACTGATTGGTCATCGGTGACTATCCAGTAGGCTTTCATGAAAATGTTTAGATATAATGGATGACAGGTAGCTAGATGGGTGGATGACGTGCTTAACCAGTGAAAATACACCGTCAATTTGCAGTGGTACAGCATGCAATCGAATGCTAGCACTGTCGAAGCACATTATGTTATGTCAAAGATGGATATCAGGAAGTCAAATGGCAAGGTAGCAAACGAACAAGTAAATAGGAAAACTGTATCACAGATCCATATTCTCACAACATCGGTATAAGCATATGATCCATAACAGGAGATGTAGTAATAGGATACCAAATTCGACAATATCATGCTCTACAACCAACTATAATCCAATTGGAATTCCGGAAACTGGACGATCATATCAGGTACCACTCTAAAACTTTGGTATAGCGTTGATTCAGGAAACCAAAAACCTGTTGCTCTGCTAATAGAGAACCTCCTCTACAACACCCAAATGGCTATTCATACACGATTTCTAAACAGCTATTCATCCATAAAACCGTAGCCGTAATGGCTCACGATCCATAGAAATCAGATCCAGCACGAAAATATCTTAACAAACGAATCGATACGGGGCCGAGTCAGCAAACACAAAATAAACCATTGTATTATCATCAGCAATGGAATAGGTGTGGCTCACAATTATGTTATAGTATCTTACATATCTAGCGAATTGCCACCACCACAAAGGAAACCTTGCGATTTTCATTGCATGACAAGAAGATTACGTGTAAGGAAATTTGTCTTACTGTGATTTTAAACATGGCCTCCTGAATTGACCCAAATGGCCGGAGTTGAATCGATGTTACACCTTCCACATAATAAGATTCCCGAATCAATAATCCTGATGCAACCAAATCCACATCTCGATTTGTACGCATATCGCATAACGTACATCGCATTATCAACCTAAATCTTCATAAGATCACTGGCTCGGATCCCACTACTTACAATCAGCAGTTCAGCAATTATTATTATTATTATTATATCAGCTCATCAGTCCAGAGCCATCCAGATTTAAATCTGAGCTCAGATTCGCGATGAGGTTATGGTTGTTCTGGACACATGAGAATGTTGCGATATTCCTTTACAGCATCCATGTCCGTATTAGATGGCAATGAATTAAAGCACCATTTATCGTAAATGTCAATTCCTTAGCCAAAACCGGTCTATTTTACCTGCCATAATGGCTTTCTTTCACTATCGGCTGTACCGGGTAAATTTATATCTGTGAGGATCTAGCATGCATACATCTTTGTGTGTACATTACTGGATAACTCCGAACAAAATGAGCCTGGTCAAGTGAATGCGTCTTCTTGAAAGATGAAAGGAAATATATTTCCCCATCGACCAGCATAGCTAGATACATAACTGGAATGACATCATTCTCGCACCGAGCTCTAGGCAATATGGGTATTTTAGGTTTGTATTGATATTCTGCTTCTTATGTACATAACGTTTTGCCGGGCAAGTGCGAGCTATGAATATGGCTCTCGTTCTCAGTGACATACAATCACAATGTATTTGTGTATATGACCTGTGTGGTGTATTTCTGAATCTTTTACCGAGGAATGCTAAATCATAATTCCATACTATTATGTACTGACTACAGAATTCTGTTTAGTCAGGTTTCTGCGGATTACTCACGTGACTTAGGGTGATTTCCGTATGTAATTACGGATTTTACTAAATATTTATTTACCTCCGTTGCCATTGGCACTTTAAAGCAAACGTAACCAATTTAATATTGTGGCATTTTTTCAACTCTGTTGGTGATAGCGAAGACGGTGGCTGGGGATGCTCAGTTAATCTGACTTGTCTCCTAGATTGATAATTATAATGGTTGTTGCGAATAATAACAGGTCTACGCTCTTATTTCAGTAGAAAAATCATAAAGCTTAAGTTTTTGAAATCCAATAAAATCCAACACTTGACAATTCTCGAATTTTACCGGGGGTATTCTTCCAAGATTAAAGTACCCGAATAATTTGACAAGAGTTAAAATGACATCCTGACATCCAATAAATCCAAGGTGAAAGATGTGTAATATGACACAACTAGAGAAATATAATAGCATAACACATGAATATTCAGACATTTGGTTATTTTGGATATCCTATTCATAAGCAAAACGGTTCCGAAGTCGAGAGAATGCATTAAACAATTGAACCAAAAAGCCTCCATCTTCATTCTGACCTCTAGTCATAGCTAGATATAACACCTACTGTTAGTACATTGATTGTGTCTGAATGTTAATGTGCAAAATTAATATATACCAGGGTTTCTTCTTTATTAAGATGGAAGTTTTCATCAGATTTGTTGATTGTTGACATTTACTTCATTATATTTCTCATACACACAAAGTACAGAATTATCTTTACAAGAATTCAACAAAATTGACATAACGATGATCGGATGATGGGTAACAATCAATGAGAAGTTAAATTAATTTTTTGATTTAAAGTTAATGGCTGGTCGATCATCCTCTTCATCATGACCATTTGTATGAATTGGAAATTCACTACCATTAACGAATGCATGAATACCAGGTGACCCGGGTGCAGAGAGAGGTGATGGCATTTTATCGAAGCTTTCATACTCTCTGTCGAACTGAGAAAACGAATTGGGATAACGACGACGAAGTGCTAATTGTCTTGCTTTCATGTACTCAATACCCATACGTTTCCAGTCCAGCAAATCTGATACACGTTCTGTCCTATTTCTCTGATTGATTCTCTGTCTTCGTGATTTTTGACAAAATTCGAACATCTGATCGGCCAGCTGTTGAACTGATTCTTCAACTGATTTCATTCGGCGGTCAACAATATATATACCATAGTCGGATGGGTTTTCGATGCCATCATCCATAAAGCATCCAAAACCAGAGAGGTTGGTTGTGATTGAAGGGACTCCCATTACCGTACATTCAGCTGGTGTATATCCCCTGAAATACAGAAAGTTTAATATAACTGTTGTAGGTCTACGAATTGAATACATTACCAAGGCTCGTAATAACTTGGAAACACTCCCAAGTGGCAACCTCGCACAAATTCCTCGTAATCAAGGCCAAGCACTGGGTTATTTGAGTTTAAAAATTCAGGATGGAAAACCACTTTCACTCTATCCCCAGGATGGTTAAACAACTGTAATTTCCTTAAAGTGTTTAAAATGGGGTCTTGAGAATCGTCTGCCATATTATGGGTAACAATTGGTGGCAGGGTATTTCTCTTAAGTGTAAGGACTCGGTGCTTCAAGAATACTTTTTCCTCCTCTGTTAGTAAATCTTCACCACCCGGCTCATGCCCTCTATTAAGATAAATCTTACTTCGGCTCTACTTGATGTTTTATAAACCCGGAAAACCCTACCTTGCTGCCTGTTCAAATATGCGCTTGCCTATTCGTTGTTGGATATCATGAACGGTATCCTTGAGTTGTTTCGTCAATGCTTGCCCCTTGAGAGTTTCCACAGTATACGAATGTGTAGCAGCGGGCATGACAACAAAGGCAACCACAGTCGTTGCAGAGTTGGATGATTTAAGTCGATGGTTCAAACCTACAAGTTTTAAATGAGCAAAAATCTCCAAAAGTCCACCCAAAGTATCCGAAAAATTCTTACGTGCCAATCCTTCCAAAAACATGTCAACTCCTTTGTTGCGAAACTCGTAGCGTCCAGCAGTAAAGAAATATAACGTATTATCGAGATCAAAGTCATAATGTCTAAGAAAATATTTAAGCGTTAAAGACTAGAAGACCACGATGACCTAAAAAATTTGTAGCCACTAACCCATAGAAATGCCCTCGCACAAAGTTATGGATTTTTGCTTTTGACATGGCGTGCATATTTTGGAATTCGTGAATTGCACTTGAAATTATATACAGGTTAAACTTCCATTCGGGCTAAGCTTTCTTTTGCACTAACCTGAATTTCTTGACATTAAGACCATTTGGAAGGACTCCATCTAAATGTGTAGAACTTGGTATCAGTGGATCTAATGATCGGGCTGATGCAATTCAAGAACATACCAGGCTTTCTCTTGAGTAAATGCTCAGCCTCGTAAGCAGTAATATGACTGACCGTCGTGAGCACATCCGCACAATGAGACGCCGCTCTTTCCAGACAATAGCGATGGTAAATATTTCGCTTCCCGGCCTCATGGTCGACATCAAAGAACCGTAGATGGTTATAAAAATCAGCATTACCAGCACATAGATAACGCCCCAGGAGAGTAGCATGAGTGGTAAAGATAGTAGACACATCGATCTGACGCTTGCTACACAAAATAAGGCCAACCCCGGCCAACCATTCATGGAAATGAGCGACAACAGCGGTGTGAGTTTGTCGCGAAACATACTAGAGTAACGTTGAAGTTAACCGAGGTTATTACAATGTACATTATATTCACTCCATACCTCACCCAAAAACCATGCTACTTGATATCCTAAAAGAATAGCATCGTTGGTCTCCATGTCATTAGGCGGAGAAGGAATTCCCGCCGTCTTCCACAAGTCCCCTTTCCATTCGTCTAGCTTGTAGCTAATGGCACCGCAATCGAATAAAATCACGTTAGGCGCTCCCTCCACTAACCAGCGACCATAAAGGTATTTGACCCCATGCTCTTTCATGATTTCTAGAGTCTGCTTGATATATGGATCTTCGGGTTCAAGAGACTCCACCTCCATATGTGCAGACTTGTAAGATAAAGGGCCGATTAGCGTATAGCGGCCCTCAAACTCTTGAACAGTTACTGGGACCTTGGTTTTGATCACAGTGTAGATACCGCCAACTGGACAATGAAAAGAATTATTGAGCAATCCAAAGTGTAAAGTGTTATTGGAGGAATACCTTTATTCGCCACTTCCCAAGCTATCTCAAAGAGAATAGGATTTTGTACGTCACGGTGGCCGGACATATTCACAAATAACTAGGAAAAGAATGGCACAATTACTGCGCTGAATATAATTCCCAAGCTTAGCAAAAGGTAAAGAACAGTTCAAAGAGTGTTGACGTTGGAAGTAGGCTATTTGAAATGGACAGACTTGGTGGCTGAGATGAAATCCAATTGATAGGTGTGACGACATGACTGCTTGATGGGAAATCCCGAACCAGTTCAGTATTTCTCCATGA
>JNET01034680.1:0-19341 GCA_000697455.1 Basidiobolus heterosporus B8920 | reverse complement strand
ATTGATACTGGACATATTTCTCTTTCATACGCCGATCATGTCTTAGAGAATAAATACCCTTGTTGTTTATTGGTGCTTTCGACTGAATGGCAATCGATTCTGCGGATTTATTTACAGTTGATACTAACACTGAGTTTGAATAATAGTGTGCTTGGGTGGAAGGTGCAGAATTAAACTGGGTTTTCGAAGGCCCCAATGTTCTCCAAGTTAAAGGCTACGTTGCGGTCGAAGTTGGACCAGATGTGCGATAACATGGTGATATCGTTATTCATATTGTTGAGTTCCTAGAGGGTAGAGAATCCGGGATGCATGAATTGCACTCATTAGTGTTGTGATTAAGAAAGGAAAGGAGCTGAGCGGGAAACTTACCTCCATACGATCGTTCACTTCTTCTAATACTTCGTTGAGTTTTTCCTTCATTTAGGTTAGGTATAATTAATTCCTTAATCCTAGGAATATTAAAGGCAAAGAGATGGCTAACATACTACGTTGACGATGATTCTGGACAATAAGTTCTTCTGTTGGACTTCATGTGGGCTTTCCATGCTGAGTAGCGCTTGGTAGTGTCTTGTTAGGAAGATCGGATACGTGAAGGGGGACTTGGGGGACTTGCGGGACTTGTTTGTTTACAAGTGTTTATTTACATTAAATCATGTGTCCTGATCATTCATCCAAGTTCAAAATTCGGAGATCCATTTTTTTACCAAATCATTGATGTTCTTATCTGTCAACCTATTCTAGCTGTTGATTTGTTTCTTTTTATCTTGAGTCGCTTGTATGGTCAAGGTGTGGTTGTAAAAAGGGATTTATTGAACTTATGTTAGAAGATATCAGAGTTTCTTTGGAGAAATGGTTGAGTAGTCCGAGCAAAAATAGAATATTGGATTTACGTACTAGGCAAGAATTCCTGGAAATTCACCTAAACCACGCGACCAATATCCCATTTGAAGAATTAGCTAAGCGTTGGTTCGAGCTACCACATCGTCGTAACCCCTTCACTGTCATACTTCCAAAGGATGTCCAAGAAATACCAGATAGACTGCGGGAATGGACCATTACCGAAGCCTTTCCCAACACCCTCGAATTTTGGGACGTTGCTAAATCTCTAGGATTAACTTCAACTGAACCTTCCGGCTCAACCAACTTGCTTTTTAGCCCGTGCCCCTTCTTGGAAGAGGCCATCGGGGAGGTCGAAAAGATGCTAGTTGAGTGTAGATCTGCGGAGACCGACCACACCGCAGCATTCAGTTGCTGTGATGTTGGTTGTGGCAGTGGACGTGATGTAGCTTGGCTCTGTTCTCGTCCCGATGTGAACTGGGATGCTCATGCTGTGGACTCCTGGCTAGGCTCTCTTGACCGTACTCGTCAGTTAGCAAATAGTCTGGATATTTCGAAGAAAGTGACTACTTGCGCAGCCAAATTCACTTCAGAAGGAGCAGTCAAGGCAGTCGACTCGAGTAGGGCAGAATATACCCACGATGCAGCAAGTTTCCTAACAAAGCAGTTTGATCTCGTGATCTGCATCCGCTTCCTGGAGCGTAGTTGTTTCACTATCTTGGATAGTCTAGTTGCCCCAGGGGGCTTTCTGCTGTACAGCACATTTGTCGATGGAGATATAGAATTTGAGAAACCCAGTGGGAAGAATCATCGATTGACTCTTGGTGAGCTGAAACAACATTTTGGTCCAAATCAGGGCTACAGAATCCTTCACGACAAGATTGAATATATTGAAGACGGAAGGCCAGTGAATTCATTCCTGGCTCAAAAAACAATAAACTAATATACAATCCATGCAAAGCCTATGACCGTCTAATACACAATCCATGCAAAGCCTATGACCGTCTAATACACAATCCATGCAAAGCCTATGACCGTCTAATACACAATCCGTGCAAAGCCTATGACCGTCTAATACACAATCCATGCAAAGCCTATGACCGTCTGAATGTGCTTCCCTATTTCCATCTCTATCCACGCCCACACCCACACCCACTCTCACTTCCACTGCTCAATTTCTTGGTATTTTCTTCCAGATTCATGGACCAATCATAGCGCATCTCCATGAAGATACTCATTTTTCTTTTTCATCCAGTTTTCGCTAACTAATTTGCTCTTCTTTCTTTGGTGTTTATTCCATCATAACCACTGTATTCGGTTAGATAGTTATTTTTATTCCACTTGTTTAATTTTTCCTCTTTATATTTTTTTCTTTCCTTCATTGTGTAGTCTGAAATCCCTAGATATATCCTATATTACTTAACAAATGGAGACTGCTCTTGCCCATCGAGATCGTGAGGAGGAACATTATCGTTCACGAGAAAGGGAGCATCGTTCACGAGATGAGCGTCGTGATCGAGAAAAGGATAGAGATAGAGAACGTGATCGACGTAGTAGCAGAAGAGATAGAGATTCCGAACGCTCAAGTGGAAGATCTCGTGAGCGTGATAGAAGAAGAAGACATGAAGAAAGAGAGTCTCGCAGATCTCGTCGTAGTACATCTAGGTCTAGACACAGAAGTCCTTCAGTCACACCCCTTCATTTAAGGCCACGTAAACTGAACAATTGGGACGTAGCGCCACCTGGTTATGAAGGCATGTCTGCCCAAGAAGTCAAAGCAACTGGTCATTTCCCACTTCCTGGACATACAACTGGACTCGGTGGCCCAAGTGCTCATCCCTTTGGGTTGCTTGCTCAACAGGCACTCATGAGCTCCATGGATCCTTCCAAGATGAGCCAAGGTGCTACAGGGCCAGCTGCACAAAATGCCAGTTTGGCTCGTCAATCACGTAGATTGTATGTTGGAAATATTCCATTTGGCATTAACGAAGAGAGCATTGCAGATTTCTTTAATGCTACCATGCTTGAACTTAACATTACCACAGGTACAGGTAAACCAGTTGTTGCAGTGCAAATTAATCATGACAAAAACTACGCCTTTGTTGAGTTCAAGGCTGCTGAGGAAGCTACTGCTGCTATGGCTTTCGACGGGATTAACTTCCAGAACCAGCCACTCAAAATTCGTAGACCCAAAGATTATCAACCACCTACTGGCCTTGGTAATGAGCCACTCCCCATCCACGTCCCAGGTGTGATTTCTACCAATGTTCCTGATAGTCCCAACAAGATCTTTATTGGCGGCTTACCCGCATATTTGAACGAGGAGCAAGTAATGGAGTTACTGAAGTCTTTCGGCGAATTGAGGGCATTCAATCTAGTTAAAGACACCACCACTGGACTATCCAAAGGGTTTGCTTTCTGCGAGTATGTAGACCCCAGTGTGACTGACATTGCCTGTCAAGGCCTTAACAACATGGAACTCGGTGATAAGAGACTGGTCGTTCAAAGAGCAAGCATTGGTGCCAAAATGGCTGCTCCTATCATGGGAACGCTTGGAAGCCTTCCTATTCCCGCAGATCTTATTCCCATCGCGAATAGCGAATCAGAACCTACAACAGTACTTCAACTCCTGAATATGGTTACACCTGAAGAACTCCAGGACGATGAGGAATATCAAGGTAATTCGATGGGAACGTTTGTTTGTTTGTTCTAAACGCCGCTAACAAGAGAGATTTAGATATTTTGGAGGATGTCGGCGAAGAATGCAGCAAGTTCGGGAGAATAGTTGAGCTTCGAATCCCGAAACCCGTTGAAGGACAAGAGGTTCCTGGGGTTGGAAAGGTAATCTTGAGAATTCTCATGGTAAGCATTCATGTCTACTCACCCCCTTGTGATATCATAGGTCTTTATTCAATACGAGTCGAAAGACGAGTGTGGCGTGGCCCTTCGAGCTCTGGCTGGACGTAGATTTGCCGATCGCATAGTGATTGCTTCATACATTTCAGAAGAAAGATTCCAGGCTCAAGACTACTAGTCCCGATAGTACTTCATTTCTTTATCTTCACCTTAACGCTCCGACTTTTCATTTTCTAATCCACATTCAGTATATAAAATGATGCAGACATATAAAAGCAACGAATAAATCCAAAATACTGAACATTATTCTTTGCTTTGTATAACCAACCCTACCCCCAACCCTACCCCCAACCCTCCCCTAGCTCTTCCCTAGCATTGTCTGAATGTAACCGGTTTGTGAGGAGTAAGAGGTGAGCGTACATCAAACTCAATTCTATAAGGAGTATAGTGCTTATCACGTGCCACTTTCCTTTCAAGGCTCTATGATCGAAAGATGAGTTATTATGACCTTATTCCTCGATTCTAATTTGCTGAGTTCTTAGTGTATATAGTGTCGAGCATTTACCCAAACTCCCTTGCCAGCTTCACCTTTCCATACTGGTTTTCGATAGAATACCTATCGGCTTTTAATTTGCTTCGTAACCTAACATAGCCTAATAGTAGTAGTGCTATATTCTTAGAAAATGTCTTTAGAGAGTCTCCTTGATGTTTGCATGAAAGTGGCCATGATCTTCGGGCCCATCTCTGGCTATATCGACCAATATTTTGTCGTTCGACGTACCAAGACAAGTATAGGGTTTAGCCTCACTACCTGTGGTGTATTGTTAATCTCGAGGTACGAATCCTTGTTATCACCTGACTTTTTGACACTGTATTAAACTTCAAATACTGCTCCAGTATTCTCCGTGTTTTCTTTTGGCTCGGGGACCAGTTCGATACTACCCTGCTGTATCAGAGTTTCGTCATGATCCTTTCGCAACTTTTCTTGTTGGAGATTTGCCTTCGGTATAAGGCAGAGTCGCAATGGCCGGTAAAATCGAGCTTTTGGAACTGGCCCACTTTTGGTCATTATGCACGGTTTTTGGTCGTATTTACCGGAGGAGTAGCTATAGCATATACACTCTTTGGCTCTTTCCCAAGCTTCATCGATGTTTTGGGGTATTTATCGATGGGAATCGAGGCCACCGTTCCTATGCCTCAGGCCTATTTCAATTACACTCGAAAATCAGTATCCGGATTCAGGTAAGCCTGTTCAGTTCAATCGCGGTGCCAACAAACGTAAACCAACATAAACCAACTTGTTATCAGCATCGTCATTATTGGAACTTGGTTTTTGGGTGACTTATTCAAAACCCAATATTATTATTTCCACGATGTCCCAATCCAGTTCCTCCTATGCGGAATTGTCCAGCTTTCGGTAGACTGTATTCTATGCTTTCAGTTGTGGAAATACTCAGAAAAGGTTCGTACACACTGACACTTATTCTCGTACACTTCCCAAATCCTGGTTTCGGTCTATTGATATCTCATTCCAGAAGAATTATACCCCGATACCCTGAGGTTCTTTTATGAGTTTTACCCAAGTAATTCGCCAAGCCCAGCAAGTCCTTTATTTACTTACCTGTTTTACCGTAGAGCCAGAGGCGCTACCCCGATAACAAACATTCATTCTCTGACCTTCCTGTACATCAGCTAGACAGCTTCCGTTCACGCTAATCCTTAGGCAGAGGAATCCTCATTTATGTACACGGTACAATAAACTGTTATTAAGTGTGAAGCTGCATTCGTATCTGCATTCGTATTAGATGTGATTTAATGCTCTTGATCCAAGGCCGCAGCTAACCATTTTGATATACCAGTGATAGGTAAGGATAAAAATATGGGTAAGGTAAGGGTATAAATAGTGGTAGATGTGGGCTATTCGAAATTTCACACTTGGTGATTTCCCCGATTTTCATCACCTCAACCAATAACATAAAAATCATAGCAACACTGTTCAAGGAAAAACCGAGGTAGAAGTTTTGAGGGGGAATTTTTTGTTTACTCTAACCAACTTACCCATTTGTACTTTTACAAAATACTCTCCATTTTTCCAACCACAGTGCACTCTTCCCTACTTACTTGATACTCCTTAATTTCTCTAATACTTCATCCACTTTTTCCCGAACTTCCTCCCTTTTGCTTTTGTTGGTGGGACTCTTGCGTTTGATTCATTGATACATAGGATGAATAGAAGATTTACTGGGGACAACTCACCGCGTGAACAATACAATGTTACTCCTCATAATAACCAAACACAAGCTAGCTTTGGCCAGATCCCGTTTTCGTTGGAGGAATTCAATTCAACCAAACGGACTCTTTCCATGCAACTAGGTCCAGAATTCGTTAGTACTAGAGCAGCTTTTGGTGGAAGTAAGTAAAAACCTGACCCTTGTAGTTGATACGGTTTCTCGAGTTCCTATTAAGCCAACACCACTCACTACAAATACGCCCTAGTTGATCTTGAGGAACAACATTCTTTTTGTTCCTATTTAGTACAAAACTAACAAAAGTTATTGCAGCTAGGGTAGCTTACTTGGAAGGTTGGAAGTCTATTAATTTGGCCAACGAAATGTTCGGTTTTAATGGTTGGTCTTCTACGATCATTGATTACACAGTCGATTACGTACGGACCGTTTCGCATAACAAATATTCCCATGACATAAGAACTTAACTAAATGCATCGGGTTACTCTATTCTTTAGCTTGATGTCACGGATACTGGAAGAGTCTCCCTTGGTATGTCTTGTATCATGAGAGTGACTCTAAAAGATGGCACCTATCATGAGGTAAACTCTAACCATAGGCCACCCTCAATGTAGTCGACTTGTTTGCATATGTAACGTGTATGCTGTATCTTGACAGGATGTTGGATACGGAAATATTGATAATGCCAAAAGCAAGTCACAAGCGTTCGAGAAAGTGAAGAAAGAAGCGGCGACGGACGCATTGAAACGAGCATTACGGACATTTGGGAATAGTTTGGGAAATTGCCTATACGACAAGAATTTCTTGAAACAGATCTCCCGCTTCAAACCCCCAATTGTAGGTATCCTCAAAATGAAGTGACATTAACGACAAGTGACTGATTTGTCATGGATTGTAGGCTAAACCCTTGGAACTTGAAAGTTTGTATCATCACGATTCGATCAAAAGAGAAGCAGAAAAGAGGGATTTGGCTAGTAGATCAGCTCCACAACCGAATGTTCCCACACCAACTAGGATGATGGAAGATAAAGATACACCTATAAAACAAGAGCCTGTACAAAGTGAGAATTTCGGGTTTGAAGGTAACTCAGAAATATAAATGGTCTTTATAGCAGATACGCAAGTCTAACGGAAATATCTCGATGTCAGACAGTGACGAGCTCTTCGCTCAGATGGCCGATACATACGAGTTCTTCGCGAATCGATCTAGTGAAGTGGAGATACCTGGGTATGATATAGTATCTTATTTGGTCACCGAGCATAGCACTAAATTGAAATCTAGTCAAATAGAAAGGGAGACGGTGACTACAGAAGTGATTCCCTCAAACAAACATCCTGTTGCTTTTGCTAGTACTAACACCCCGGAAAGCATCCGAAAACGGTCTGAGCCTTACCCGAAAGAAACCGGACATCCGGAGGGAACGAGTTCTCACATGTGTACTCCACATCAAGCTAGGACCGGTGTCAAGGATATCAACAAAACTACCATCAATCCAGGAGCTCACAAACAGTGTGCTACTCCGCCATCAACTATGGTGAGTGTACCCACCACGTCCACTAAGCCCACAGCACAAAGCATGTCACCTGCTCTCCCTTCTAACAGTAATCCCCGAAGGCTTATCAATATGTTCAATACCTCAAACGGGAGTCATGATGGCTCAGGAACCGATGGTGAATGTTCTAGTGGAGATTCCTCCAACTCCCGCACAGTCTCAAACAAGGGATTAAAAAGACAGAATGGAGCAGGGGCACCTCTCTTTCGACCACCATTGCAGTAAGTAACTTACACTAAATCGAATATGCAATCATCTCACCGCATTGTAATGACCATATGTTGATATTCTAGTCTACCCTATACCGACCGTCGAGAGATCGACATGCCTTCACCTGGATCAAACATGGTGAAAAAGACCAGGACCGATGCACACATCCAACCATGATTTTTGATGTGGATTTCATAGATTTCCGAGATCACTGGTATTGATCCAAGACACTCCTTCCCAACAAACCAAAGGTATCACGTGGTTAAAGTATACAATACAAAGTATACAATAGGTTCCATTCATTCCAAGATCGTTGAACAGGGAAAAATAAACGCTTGTCGAGAATGATTTATATATAAAGTAATTCGAAGTGAACCAAAAAAAAGCCCAAATATTCGTTATTCAACATAGAAGTAAGTAAGTAGATTGGGTGAAATACGGGAAGTACCATGAATTAGAGGAATAACATCCCATTCAATTCAATCGAAAACCCCCTTTGAAAAGTCAAGACCAAAGCTTGAGAAAGAATAAGAATACTAATGGTTCTAAAGATACATAAGAAAATAAGATGAGAGGTCTACCATGTTAATACCAGCTTAGTTAGCCTCTCAACATGACATAAATACATATATATCATTCGTCTTCAATCTCAAGAACCATTCCATAGGTGAGAGTAGAAGCGAGTGTGTGAGTGAGTGTGTGTGTGTGTGTGTGTGTGTGTGTGTGTGTGTGTGTGTGTGTGTGTGTACAAGCACGCAAGAGTAAATTCTGATGGATGTTCACACCAGGCTGACCATCAACTTTCCGTCTTCAACTTTTTGGCTTCCTCATTAGGTTCACCAATCTCCTCGGTTCCATCCGTCCCCGGAATCCTACCAAATGGTGGTTAGTAAAAGGAGTTATGATAAAAAGATGGTATTTCTTCTAATTACCTATCTCGTTTAGATAATGGTGACGGATGTAAAACTCTTGGTGGTAGTGGCCATAGAAAGGTACCCCCACTAGTCGGTGTGGCATTCACGGTTAAGGGACTTGGAAGTTCATTGGATTGGTTGTAAAACTCGGGATAAAATGTGGATGGTGATGGGAGATTTTGGGCGAATTGAGACATGGTTGCGGATGCAGGTCTAGATGAATCTTGAGTACGTATCGCTGGAAGCTAGAGAGAAGTGAAAGTGAATGTGTGTGTGAGTATGAGTATGAAATATCCATGAAATCCCCCGAAATCCCCCGAAATCCTACTAAAGTCACTTACAATCTGACCACTGGTAATTGGTTGAGGATCTCGCTTGGTAACTGGACTGTGTGCAGATGATGGTTGTGGTGAATGAAGACTCGTCGTGGAAGGAGAGATTTGATGTTCACTATTGGCTGAAAATTGGGATGGTGTGTGTTGTGGCTTCTTTTCCGGGATTTGCACACGTAATCTAGGTCGACCTTTCCCCACGGCCGGTGAACCTTCATTTGAGCTGGGTGATGGCTCTGCTGACTGAGGTTGAGGTGATGGTTGTGGTGAGGGTTGCTGCAGAGTTTGATTTATGGTGAGCACATGGTTTTGGTGTTAGTTTTCTTTCTAATAAAACCAACCTGGATTACTTGGTTGGCTTGTGGTAAATGAGCAGGATAAGGTGATTGGTGTTGCTGCGTTGGGTGTGAGATAGGCTGTTGTGCTTGAGGGACTTCGCCAGTTGAATGAAATTGGCCTGGTAGTTGTTGTTGTTGTTGTTGCTGTTGCTGTTGTTGCTGCTGCTGTTGTTGCTGTTGCTGTTGTTGCTGCTGCTGTTGTTGCTGTTGCTGCTGTTGTTGTTGTTGTTGCTGCTGCTGTTGTTGCTGGGAAATTGGCTGGTAAAACTTTTGTTGCTTCATGTTTTGCATTTGATGTGTTTGTTGAATGTTTAGCACTTGTGGATGATTTTGGTTCATATTATTTGGAAAGTTGTATGGGGTCATATTGATATTTTGAGGAACCGACTGATGTGGGCCAAGGTACCTAGCAGTAGGTTGATTCACTACGTGTTGCACTGGATGATGCTGAGGCTGGATTTGTTGAGGCATGAAATGTTGTCCCGGCGACGGTTGATTTTGCCCTTGTGGAGTGTGCTGAGGTTGAAACTGAGGTTTGGATGCATACTATAGAAAAAGAGTCGGTCAGAACGTTGTGTAAACCGATCCAAGGATTAACCTTCGTACTTGTTTTGTATCCATCTGTTCACCGAAATCGGGAGGTGGGTTGTCCTCATCCATATGACCGTTATTTTTCAAAAGATTGTCAAACTAAAAGGGAGAAAATGTCAGTTAGGAGCCGATATTTCCACAGGTTGCTTTTGGTTATTTCAATAAGATACTCACATCCTCGTTCCTACGACTCTCGTGTGGTTCATTGTACTGGTGTCGTTGAAAGAAAAGTTAGAGGACTTCCAAACCGTTGCAACTTCTTCGTGATATCAGACCAACCTCAGTATATTTCATCAAGATTTTATCCATGTCGGAGCTGGCGTATTGCACTAGCTTGTTCTGTGAGTTGAAAATGATTAACCCGATCTCACACTCACACAACACGCTCAGTTCATACGCTTTCTTCATCAGGCCGAACTTTCTCTTGAGAAAGGTGACCTTAAAGAAGGATGAAGTTGTCAGCAGGAAGCAGTAAACTTACAGCCAACCACGACCAAATACCTGCTTGTTACGCTCATCTAGGATAGGTTTAATCTCGATCTTCTTGCGACCCATGTCTGGTATATGAAGTATTTAGTGGTAGATACGAAACCGTGACTCAGAGAATATGTACTGAAACGCTAGACTACAGAAAAAGTGGATGAATGTCATTAAAAGGAGTTAGCGGGTTTTGGAGTAGATGTCGAGGGTTCACTTTTAAGTTTATCGCGAAAGCTTACCAACGTGAAGAGCACCAGTTGTACTTGGTTGGTCAACTGAATGGACGAAGTTTGTTCTTTTTTTAGGACCAACTTATGAAAGCGGTGTTGCTATACTTATCTGACATGCCTAAAATAACTCATGAGCTTTTGAAGGGAAAAAAATGACCATGAATCAGAAATTAATTCGCCTATTCCTTACAACTGTCACGATTGATTGGTCTATGTGCTCAGAAATATGCTGATTGGCCTAACTTGGTTATATAAATATACTTAGACCTACTGCTGACCCTACCTGGTTCGACTTGCTTCTCAACTGATTCATCCTAAATATATCCTAAAAATATCTTATCTCTGCCAAATGATAGTGAAAGTGAGGAATGCAACTAGGATGTGGGTTCCAAGTTGAACGTGTATAAAATAGGATGTAAACAGTGCACTTTATTGTTACGATGCTTGGGTTCGTAATTCAGTTAATGTATAATTGATAGTGGGTTGAGTTTAGGTTTGAATGATTACTCATCCGAAGGGGGATCAAGGTTAATCTTGGGGTTGTGGAAGAGAGAGTGGTCACTATCAGCCCAAGGGAAAGGCTTGTTACGAACACGAATGTACGAGTAACCTACGAATTGGGGTGGGTGATGTTCGAGATGCTCTGAGTGTTCTACGGCCAAGTTGTAGGCGTTGTAACCGGCAACAGCGACGAGAGGAGCGCACACGAAAATGGAGACCTTGCGCCAAAGATCAGCACTCTCTATTCAAGAAAAGGGAGATTTCGTTAAAAAGGAACAAAGTGAAATTGTATGACTACACGTACTCTTGGCATGATCTCTCACATGAGAAATGTACTCGGTGTAGCCTGAGTTGGGGGCAGCGGTGGAGTAGAGACGGGAAGCTTGTCTGGCGAAACGGTATACCATTATGAAAAGAGGAAGAGGAAGCGGAGAAGAAACAAGGCACCCTTCACTACTATATTCCCCTCATCGTTCTTGCCTGGCAGGGAATGTTGGGGATGCTTCAATCACGTGGGAAATGGAACTACCCCACTTTCTGTGAAATAAAAAAATGGTGGACGTGTTCTAGATTTCAGGTGATAGAAGTGTCCCCACACTATTAATGTTATTCATTATCACGATTAATTAAACACAATACCAGGCACAAATATTTCAATTTAACCGAGAATTAGCCAGATTGATGAGGATTTGGAATTATGTGGCAACTTGGCGATTAATTACCATAACAGTAGAGGCTCGATGGAGAAACTAGATGGGAAACCAGATGGCACACTAGGTGTCACCATCTCACATGAATCTTTTGGGATTAAGTTACAACTGCGATCACCCGCTCTCTGAAACGATGTATGATGACACACTGGGGATTATCAACAGAGATGATGCACCAGGTTGTTCCGTCCAAACTTGACCTCGAACAGTCATCTTGCCTTGAACGTCGTTTCCCAGAAAAGTAGGTTTGTTGAGCTGCAGTTCTATGTGATACCCAACAATCGTATGCATCTCTCGCAAAGCGCGTTTTATCATAAAAATTGCTTGCTCCCACCTTCCATGAATGCTCTTTCCCAACGTATAACCAGAGACAACTTAGGAGATCTTTGATAGAAAAAATCTTACCTAATCCTCTTAACCTAACCCTCTAAATATATAACTTCTTGCTTGTTATCTAACCTGCTTTTGGATTAAGGCTTTCTGAATACCGAATATTGCAGCATACCTTTGAACAGATCTACCGATGAAGCTGCTACTCCTGAACCTTGCCTTTCAGCTGTTAACTTGCGAGGCTGCTTCCTCTTTTACCACCTCCGCCACATCTCTCAATGTACGGTCTACTGTTTCTGCGATAAGTCCGAGTCCTTCACCAACAAGTGTATCCCCATCTTTGCCAGGATTCGATCTTACGCAGCTCACAAGTTCCGATATCACCACAATTGAACAATGTCCTGATACTTTGGTAGAGGATTTTTCTTCCACAAGATTGTCACAAACAAGCTGCTTACTTATGTTATGTAGCCTGAATACAATGATCGATGCATCTGTGCTCGTACGAAACACTGGACCTGTCCAGCTGGGTAACTATTGCATTCAAGGTGATTGACTTGTATCTGTCTGACTCTCCCATGGATATCTAGGTACTTTTGTCAAAAACCTGGAGTGAAAATCAAATGTACCGATGGCTTTTACTGTCCCGAGAATACATTCCAGCCTTCCTTTTGTTGCCCTGGGTATTATTGCTCAGCTAACACAACTGTGATCAAATTATGCGAAGAAGGAATGTTCTGTCTCGCCGGTAAGAATCCATTAAATCCACTCGATACATTGCCCTAATGCTTCTTTGAATTGAACTAGGTTCAACTAAACCTCTGTCTTGCACTTTGGGATATTGCCCAGCTGGATCGTTTACCATCCGGAAATACAACATATTCTTGATCTTTCTTATCCTCTTACTGGTGGCTGCCATGTTCTTTGCCTTTAGAGCAAGAAGACTACGCTACAGACAACTGAAATATGCCATGAGGATTGAGGGAATTCAAAAGACCAAGAAGCCATTCATGGAAAGATCTTCCACTTTATCGAGGGTCAAAAAGCGGTTTGAGATTAAATTCGAAGACATCGGACTTCGACTTCCTAACGGTGTGGAGATAATGAAGGTAGGAGAGTAGTCGAGTGTTTTTCACTTCTTGTTCTTGAACAGGTTAGAGCACACAACTCATGGGTGAAAAACGTTTAGGGTGTCTCCGGTGAATTACGTCCAGGTCGAACTTGCGCTATTATGGGCCCTTCCGGTGCGGGAAAGACCACTTTTATTTCTCTTCTAACCGGAAAAGTTAGGAAAACCAGTGGAGAGATAAAAATCAATGGAAAACTTGAAGACCTGTCGAAATATCGGCGACTCACTGGCTTCGTCCCTCAGGAAGATATAATGCTGCGGAAACTGACCGTACAAAGCATCCTCATGCACTCGGCAAGAATGCGACTTCCTGTTGAATGGACAACGGCTACCAAGAAAAACAAAGTGCTCGAGGTAATTGATTACCTTGGGTTAAGCCACATCATGAATTCTATTATTGGCGATGAGGAGGAGAGGGGAGTTTCGGGCGGACAAAGAAAAAGAGTCAACATTGGAACGGAAGTAAGTAGGTTTATAGCCATTCGCAAAGAAATGAGAACAAATCCTGAATAGTTACGTATTGATTTTTAGTTAGTGGCTGAGCCTTCGATTCTGTTTCTGGATGAACCGACTTCAGGTGAGGATTTTGTATGTCATCCACCCACAACGCACTATCTATTGACAGCAATATTAGGTCTCGATTCTTCCACTTCCATGGAGATATGCACTCTTCTTTCGAGGATTGCTCATTATCAGGGCCTTACCGTGGCGGCGATTATTCACTCGCCTTCACCGGTTGCTTTTGCGAAATTCGACGACCTAATGCTCCTGGGTAAAGGGGGTAGACTGATCTATCTGGGGCCCAGAGAGGAGGCTGGAGAGTACTTTTCTAGTATTGGCTTCGAATGCCCTAGCGATGCTTCTCCTGCTGATTTCTATATGGACGTAGCATCGGGTAAGATCTCTTGCAAACTTAACCCGAATTTCCACCCGAGCGATCTTTTTGAGCTGTGGGAGAAAAGGAAGAAGGGAAAGCTGCAGGGATATCGATTGAGTATTGGTTACGAAGACTTGAAGTCGGACAAAAACCCATCGCCAGGACCAACCAAGGAGTCCAGATTCCTACAATCCATCAGTAACATGAAGCTCGCCACTCTCAGTCTATTTAATGATACGTACTACTGGCTCCACTCAGTTTTTGCCGAACTACTTGCGTCCTTTGTATCTGTGTACCGATACATTATATGCCATTCGGATGAGATTCGAAACACTCCCGGTCCGTTCCAAGTGTTCTGGCTTTGTCTGCGAAGAGCGTGCCATCAAGTGATACGAAGCAAGAGTGAATTTTTCGTGGATCAGCTCTTACACCTTGGTGCTGGTATGTAATCTTCATGTTCTATTCAAATCTCTGTGATCTCTAATGATCAAGCATCTAGGGCTCTTCATTTCCATTGCTGCCCAGAAGGCAGTTTACCTTGGGCCTTTGCCAGAGGAAGTGTGCTCATATGCCCCATTACCCCTACAACAGCGATGTGCCCTGCCTTACTCAGATATGGTGCGGAATATTGGTAGTTTTGTAGCGTGGGGAATTGGGTTTGCAGGTATCGCGTCGGGAGCAGGGACTTTCGGAAATGAAAGAGTGGTCTTCTGGAGGGAGACTGCTTCCGGAATGCCTACTTTACCATACTTTTTGGCAAAGGCTATATCAGATATTCCACGCATTGCGCTGGCCTCTTTGATGTTTACGTTGGCGTTCATAATCAATTATGCAAACAACACTTCGATATGGAGACTCTATATGATCACTCTTTCTCTCTATTTTGTGGGATTCAGTACTGGTAAGGATCCAGTCAACACCCTAAACCCATCTTTTAGCAACTGACCCATTCTGGACTAGGCTATTTCATCTCTGCTTTAGTGAAGAAGGAGCAGGCTGCACTTGTGGGAGTGGTTATTGCACTAGTTTGGGCTATTGGTAAGCATGGATAGGGTGATCACAAAATAGCAGTGGTTCCTGACATATTGTGTTACAGCATTTAGCGGAGTGGAGCCATCTCTCAACAAGGTTTATGAGGATTATCCGCCTAGCATACGGTGGATCTGGGATGTAAGTATTCTGATACGAATCATATACAATGGGCTCGAGCATAATTCAATTGATATAGATATCCGCACCAAGATGGGCCATCAGTGCATTCTACATTGCCGAAACGGACGCCAGAAGGTAAGTCGAATCAGATGTTCACATCACCTATTCATCCTCACTAAATTCCACATCCTTACCCACATATTTACCCACATATTTACCCACATACTTACCTACATACTTCCAGTTATTTCCGTATTGAAAGTGGCCGCAACTACTATGGTTATGTCAACGACAGCTATTGGTCAGATATTCGGAATGTATTCTTTATTGCATTCGGGTATCAGGTTCTTGCCTTCTTCGCTATGAAATTATCTCATCGTGACAAGCAAACCTAAGGCTATGGTTAGAGGGATATCCAAGCATTGTCTGTAGCACGACCTGTAGCATGCCTTGAAGCCCTGCCCTCCTACCACTAAATCTCCTAACGATTCTATCTGCTGCATCGCTTCAATAACAATAAACCACCTAGGATCCAAATTAACCACCTATCCAAAAGAGGGCAATTTGATCTGGATATAGGAGTGATTTGCTTGATATAGGAATTGTGACCATATATAGGCGATTGAGATGTAGATCATGCAGTAGAAATGTAGATAAAAGTAAGTTTATTAAATGAGCAATATGTGAGTAATATGGATGTATCGAGGTAATTACAAATAAAAAAATTTAGTTGCCATAAATCTATTCACCTAAGGTTAGGACTGAGGTTGCACGGAGGTTGACTCTATTGTTCATCAGCGGCGATTGGTGCAGGTGCAGGAGGGGCATCATGATGTCCAGTAATATCTTCAATACTACGGCCCTTGGTTTCAGGCAAGAAGAAGAGGACACCGATGAATCCGGCAATACAACAACCAATGAAAATACAGAACACATAACCGTGAATCTTGACCTTCAACGAGGGGAAGAAGAAACCGACAACAAAGTTACCAAACCAATTGAGACCCAGGGCGGTGGATGCAACAGTAGAGACACATCTGGTGGGAATAAGCTCGGAAATAATCAAGAATGGAATAGGTCCCATTCCCAAGGCGAAGGAGACAACGAAGGCAAACAGACCGAGAATGACAAGACCAGGGTCGTTACACTGAATACCGATGATCATGAGCATGTTGAAGAAGCACATACCGGCAAGACTGAGAAGAACTAGGAACTTTCTGCCAACACGATCAATCAAGACAATGGTGACACAGGTGGCCAACAAATTGGTACCTCCGACACCGACGGTAAGATATTTGGCAGTTTGAGTGTTGTAGATGGAGGTGAAGACCGTAGTAGAATAGTACATGATACCGTTAATACCACAAAGCTGTTGTACAACGCAGAGGAACATGCACATTAACGCGTGTTGACGGGTAAGAGAATCCCCGAAAATGTATCTGAAACTCTCCAACATTGAAGTATTACCACCAGATGCTTTGGCCTCGGCACGAGCTTCAACCATGATCCTAAGTTCATTAGCAATGTCCTTGCCTTTACGAAGCTTCAAAAGGGACTTTTCAGCATCTTGGATACGATCCTTGGAAACATAGAAGCGAGGAGTTTCAGTAATGAATATAAGGAAGCACATTTGGGCAATAGCAAAAGCACCAGTAAGAGCCATACAAACACGCCATCCAGCACGGGAAGATAAACCAAGACCAGCGGCCTGGGTAGCCAGTTGTCCAATAACACAAGTCAACTGTGTCATAGCACCATAAGCACCACGAACCTTAGCAGTAGAAACTTCACCAATGTAGGTAGGAAGGACGACAGTTCCGAATCCAGAACCGACGCCAGTGAAATAACGACCGACGATCCAAGTTCCCTTGTTTCGGGAAAGACCGAGGAGCAAAGCACCGGTGATGAAGAAGATGTTGTTGAAGAGAAGAGCGTTACGGCGTCCAAACCTGGCTTGAGCCCAACCAGCAGAAAGGCCACCCATGGCACCACCGATTGAGAAACTACTAACAGCGAAACCTAAAAGCCAGTTATCCATTGGGAAACATTCAGGGAAGCCTGAAACGTGGTGGTTGGGATCTTTGCAACCGGTAATAGAGGACTGGATAATATTGGTGTCGGAAGTGTTCCACCCGTTGTTGAAGCCAACTAAGCAGGCGATGCACACACACAAGAAAGTGTATAGGGAGAATCCGGCGTCTAAAGAGTCATTTGAGCTCTTATTCTCTTTAGAGGAAAAGTTCAACATTTCTGTTCAAAAGAACTAATGGAATATGTTGGAAATTGATGTTCAACGTGGCTGGAGCAAAGGTATTTATACACTACAGCGTTCTTAACTAGATGCTGCCATGGAATTGAACCTTCAAGCGACAAACACAGGAACTCCCCACCCTTTTTTCGTCAAGACTTACCTAGATCACTCGTAGACAAAACCCCTTTATGGTCTTTCCTTTCAGAGTATTTTGAATCTTCTTCGCTTACGCTTTAGGCTCAATTAGGCCTGGGAATATGCATACCACTTGTACATATTCAGCTTAATACTCAGATTGAGTTGCCCTTAAGCCGACCTTCCAAATCAACCCATCTCCAAGAGGGTGCCGATGCACAACAGATATGGCCACTCTGTGTGAGAGAATTGGCTGCCTGATAGATAAGAGACGCTCTTGGTTAAGCACCTGAAATGGAAACTTTGTCGCTCTTTCTCTCGCGTAGGTGACCAAGAGTATGTGATTTCCTTTTCTAGACTGGCTGTGAATTACCTGTCACGCTTAAATCTCGGTATTTTCTTCACGATAATTCGGGAGAGTGATCTGAATCCCGATAATATGTTAGGCAATTTCAATTTCTGGATATCCTGGCAAATACCAAATGAAAACCAAGCATTGTCCAAGTCTTAATTCTCCCTAACTATTCTCCAACATCCCGCTACTAAATCGAGTCCATGGAAGGAATCTATAGAGAAAGAAGTAGCCATTTTCCTAGCGAATATGAAAGCGCGTGGTCAGATATAGAATGCTATGGCACTTCTTATTCACAGTCATACTTAGTAACCACCTAGCAGCAGAGTCATACTTAGTAACCGCCTAGTGGAGTTTGTTGTGCTAAACTTGGGGATTCTTTATTTCTACAACATATGCCAAGTTTTCCATAAAACTCCTCGATCTCCAAATAGGCCGATTAATGGTAAAACCATTTATCATTCTATGCAAATTCGTCCATAATTTTGCCAATTTCGAGCACCAAATTGATAGCTACCGATAATTTGCATGTCCATAAACATCGTGATATGTAACCACCCTTTTTTTGGAGGGAACGGATAGATTAGGGAAGAGAGGTACAGAGAAAAGGATGAATCAGGGAAGAGAGGTACAGAGAAAAGGATGAATCAGGGAAGAGAGGAATGGTCTAAAGATATCATTCTTCAACAGTGGCTGCCCTTCTGGTAATTTCATAAATGGTGGTGTTTGGTAGAGTTAGGGTTATGGAATGTTGATACGTTAGGGTTAGTAGTTTTAGCCTAAATATAGATCCCCATGGGAATGCTAGTCATCCTTTGAAATAGTGATTCTTGTGAATGTTGCCATAGAACGGAATTTTAGTTTGGAGTTTTCACTTTGATTGACCAGGGTTAGTAACATTGGCCTTAACTCTATCCACATCACTCTGCGTAAATTCACTTTGATTGACCAGGGTTAGTAACATTGGCCTTAACTCTATTCACATCACTCTGCGTAAACATGGTTATTTACGCCCAATGAGTATAGTTCATCATAAGCATGGATGTAACTTACACGATCGATTGTAGTATAAGTATGTTTGCACCTAGATTCGGCCTAATCACCGCACGCGGAAGATCGGGCTTACTGCATACCACTTCCTAGTATATAACAGTAAGTAACTCAAGTCAACGCCCAGCTGTTGGTACTGCCAATGATAGTAATGTAGAATGGTAACAGTTGGCGGGTATACTTCAAGTGTGGTTTTATTGAAGATATGATACAAAGACTATCTGTCGAGTGCTTCTATTAGTCATGGACTGTCAGATGCTTGGATAG
>JNET01034656.1:0-12127 GCA_000697455.1 Basidiobolus heterosporus B8920 | reverse complement strand
TTTGCAATTTCTCATAGGGTAGGTTTTTTGAGTGTAAAGTTGACTATTATACTTTTGTCATCAAAGGAAGCAACATGGCAAAGGAAGCTACTGAAAAACTGGGGCTACAGAGTAAGGGTATAAATGATTTATTTTAAATTGGATATGGTCTCACCAATAAATTGTTTACTATTATTTCATGTAGGAGATATAGCTGCTCTACACCCTTGGTTTACTTACTCTACCAAGCTTTTGGCCAATAGGGAGTAAAGTGAATCTGGATGCAGGTGAATTAATAGGAAGGGTGTGATGGTATTGGAAATCACCAGTCCCAATACTTCCACGACGACTGCTGGATTTCCATGAAAGTTAGCAAAATTTCCAATTGTTCTTTACTTTATATAACCACTGTACCTTGATTGACTCTTAGTCTGCACTGCTTTGGTGAGTGGTAAAGAGGACAGCAACAGAGCAGTTTGCTCGAGGTTTTGGTTGGCATTTGTTTGTAGGGCAAGTTTGACGGAAGGAGAAAGAGCAGGGTCAAGCTAGTCAGAAATGTTGAAAAGATTACTTAGTTGTCAATCGGGTACGGTTGCATTGATGAAGTGATCATTTACCCTGGATTCTCCTTGGTTGAGAGATTGAGCGACAACGCTGGTGTCTTCCTTTTCATCAAGTGAATTGATGAAGATTTGCTTCAAATAGTACATGTCTAGGAGTAGCTGAAGTATGATGGTATCAGGGATTCGGTCGTCAGAATTGAAATAGCTAGTGAATGCGTTGAAAAATCCTTGCGCAAGCTCTATCATCAACATCTGGGTTATGATCTGATAGCAGCATTAGTACATAGAAATGGTTAAGCATCAAGGAGAAGGAGAAGTGCAGCGTACCTTGTCGGTGATGAAGTTTCCTACTCGAGTTAATTCTTTGGTGACATCAAACAGAATCTCAAGGATCCATTCAGAGACATGGGTTGGAACTAATGCCTGAGTTTGTGGAATTGGCATAGAGTCTGATGAAGCAGGAACAACTAAGTATCTAAACGTCAGCGGTGTATTCTTTATATGTAGCTGGAAAGATTGTCAACTTTACCTTCCCAGCAATGCCTTTGCTCAATACTATCTATCCATCCCGGCAGAACGAGCTTACACTGAGCGGTTTCTTCTACCTTTTGAGCAATACTATGGATCCAAGGGGCATATGCTCGTTTATACAAATCCTGGCCTAATCTTAAAGCTTCCGAGTTCATCTCTAACAGAGTATTTTAGTAACACAGTCATTCTAATATGATTCATTAAGACTACTTACGTGTGCGATGGCCCTCAGTGGCAAAAAACTCCGGATTAAGGTCTCGAGTCTGTTTCATGAAGCTAAGAGCAACAGTACGTGAGATTCTGCCAATGGCCAAACACTGGTCTACGACTTCTAAGAAAGGGCAAAAGGTTGTTCATCAATGTATGCCTAGTCTAATGCAAATATTGGCTATATCAGGCTTACTTGGCGTTGAAGTAGTCTTGCCATCAAGCAAGTCATTCAGAAGAGTTTCCAGCCCTTCGCGGTACTTTGCCAAGGCCTCAATAAGTGAGCGGTCGAAATGCTCAGCAAGTTTGACAGCATCACTTCGATGGAATCATACGTTAGGTCATGTGACTCTGCATGGTGAACGTCTATTCTGTACCTTGTTCGCTCGAAGGAGTCGCTTGGATTATTCTCAGTAACTGAATTAGATGTCCAAGAGATCGTATCCTCTAGGTCTTCTTGCAACTCGCTCAGGATGAACTCGAATGCGCTCTTCACTCGATTCACAACCGGAGTGTAAGTGTGCAAGCTCTGGTGAATCATACTCTTCAACCCGGCTTCATTCTGGTGCATGTCAAATTGAATGGATTCCCAAACAAACTTCCCGATATTCGACTCTAAGGATAACACTAAAGATGAGTACGTAGTCTTTTCAATCAGTATTCGGTCAAAGTCACCATTGCCCATAGTTTCAAACAAATGGCTGATCAGAAATTCTGGCTGGTTCGCTAACGTATTACAGTTTCTTGTCACTACTTCATGGAACAATTTGTTGAACGCTTGTCTGAAAACCTGGTCCCAAATAGAGATTTCTTCCTCGAAGACGTTTTGGCAGATCTAAAAATCAATTCCATTTCACGGTTAGTTTGAGGATCCTTGTGAAGTCGATGGCTTGTTAGAAGCAGGTTCTCACTTTGTCCCAGCCAAGTGATGCTGCTGGTTCCACGCTTTTTTCTCTCTCAATCGTCTGCCAGAGCTCTCTCCGGATCTTTTCGGCGCTCTGGGCAGAGGTAACAAAATCGATCAGTAGGCTTTCGGTTTTATCGGCAGCGATGTGGATAACTTCATCTAGCCATTTTTTAAGTTTGGTTTGCAGCGTGGAAAACTGCAACTCATAGTTACTGGGGTCCAGGCTGGGTCTGTATGACTGAAGAGAAGGTGGAAGGTGCCTAATAAGAATATGCATGTTGGGCTTCGCTTCGACCAAGCCGGAGAGCGTTGATTTCTCTTTGGTTGGAAGAGAGATGTTTTCATGGAAGCTGTATCCGTCAGCTAGGTGCTGAATATAAGAGTAAAGAAGCGGTTTCCTATCGGAATTTTGATCATGGTAAAAGATAGCCATCACTTGACCGACAGTTTCTTTGATAATAGCAAGGATGTCTAGTAACTTGTTCTCTACGTCCTGGTCACCCGTAGGTGGATGTTGGAAAATCTCATCTATGGCTTCTTTCCTTGTATCAAGAAGTTTTTGAAAAAGGTCTTCTACAGATAAAGAATTATCCAACAACAGCAAGGCTAGTAGAGTCTCTACCACATCCTAAAATTCAATGTCAATTGAGTCCTGGTCGAGCCGGCAAAGGATACTCAAGTTACCTTCTCTCCGATGTCTGATCTTTGAATATACACTGTACCACGACGGGTGATCTTGGACTTGAAGTAATTAATTGCATTCCACTGTTTCTGAACAACAGGGAAAATGGTCTGGCGGCGTACGGTTAGATAGATAGCATACACAAGCCAATTTTCTAGGTCTTACCTCAACATTGATGTTTTCTATGTCTCCACCTTTTTGAAGGCTGTCATACACGAGACAAGCAATCAAGTATAGAGAGCTAGCTGATAGAAATTTCGAAGTCTCTAAGCCATGCCATATCTGCCATAGTAGAGGTCAAATAGTTAAATTGATGAATAAATCATGGCTACTGGTTCATGTTCCGAGATACCTGTTCAGGAATATCCACTAGCAACTTGATCTGTGCAGCCGTGCTGTACAATTGCTGCTTCTGTTTTTCTTTTTGTGTGATAGGGTAAATAACTGAAGGTTAACTTCTCACTCTACTTGGAATACCTGTTTCTTTTGGAGGGGATTTGTGCATATTTGTGTTCTTCTCTTGCAAGAATTCTAGATTCGAGTATTTTTCTATACATTTAACTGATTCAGATAGTTCAAATCCAACAGTTCGCATGCAGATGATGGAATCGGCCGCCTCGATAAGGGAATTGTAGCTTTCACTAGATCGGAACAACTTTGGGTAAGTACAGAATCTTCAGAGAGAGGTAACTGGTGGGATAAATACCCTACTACTGTTCTCAATTCATGGCGTTTACCCTCGATATCATATCTACCAACCAGACATGTTTAATAAAGCAGCATCTTATTAACGCACAGTTCGCGTAGACAACTTATCTACCTTGTTCTCTTCAGTAAGGCTCGAAGTTCCGGGATGGTGTGCTTTACGAACAACTCTTTTACTACTGGTTCAAGGCTAGCCTTCTTATCTACTTCCAGTTCTACCATCACTTTACCAGCGCTAAATATTGTATGTATGTGAAGGCCGAATTGAATTTATTCTTGGATTTCCTAAATAATAGAATGATGACCTAATACTTGGAATATCTCTTACTAAAACGTCGGAGCCTACCTGATCAATGGAAATCAATTAACTTTCTGCTTAATCACGCGATAATGAACTCCGTTGAAATTGGAAAATATTCATCGTAATCAAGCGATACTTTTTCCGCAAGCATTAGGTTTGTCCATTAATATCACTTTCTTCCTCAAGTGAAATCAAGCCAGTTTGAATCATGGGTCGAAACGATCGCTCTCGCTCTCGTTCTCCTTCACGCTCTCCTTCCCCCTCTAGTAAGAGGCGAAGACATTCTCATCGCTCCTCCTCACGAAGAAGTGATCGTGATCGTAGTAAAGAACGCGATCGAAGCCGGGATCGAGATAGAAAGAAAGGAAAAAGTAGAGATAAACATCGCAGAAATAGGAGCAAAGATCGAAGTAGAGAACGTAGCCGCAGGGATAGAAGAGACACAAGTCCAGAACGGAGTAGAGACCGGAGTCATAGAGATAGGAGAAACAGAAGCACAGAAAGAAGCAGAGAACGTAGTCATAAAGAGAGAAAAGACAGAAGTCGGGATCGGAGTAGAGATCGTAGCACAGATGGAAGTAGAAGTAGACGCCATAGAAGCTCTCGCCACTCTCATTCAGAAAAAAGTCGCACTAAAAGTAAAGAAAGATCTCTATCCCCTGAATCCAGCTCTGATTCTACAGATGCTCCTGTTTCAGAAGTGAAATCTCATACTGAGCTTCCGACAGTTGTCGAGGAGAAGGTAGAGCAAAGTACCGATCAGTCAGATGAAGTTAAACGTATGATGTTGGAACAGGAAGAAAAAGTTCGCCAACGCAGAGAACGAGTCGAACAATGGAGAAAAGAGCGAGAAGCAAAAAAAGCTAGCGAAGAGGCAGGGGATGCTCAGGCCGCCGCTTCTGTAGAAAACCAACAAGAATCCAGAAAATGGAGTTTGGAAGATGAGGACGACGACGAGGAAGAGGAAGAGGAAGTGAAGCAGAGTAATGGGATGGATGTCGATCCTAGTGGTAAGTCTTTTACTATTATTATTTTATATTCGTTGCCTAGTGAACATTGATACTAAAGGAACATCCTATCTGTAGTTGAAGAGACGGAGAAAAATGAGGTAGACGCTTCAACAAAAGAGGATGAGAAAGCAGAAGAAACCAAAGAGGATGAGGACGAAGATGAAATTGATCCTCTTGACGCCTTCATGATGGACGTAACTGCAGAAGTTCAGAAATTAAGTAAGGAAGACCAAAAAAAGGCTAAGATGGCTGATTCCAATCATTCAAGAAAGATTGACTTCTTTAGTCAAAGCAACAATGATAATAGTGACAGTGAATCGAGCGGCAGCGAACCCGAAGATATCCTTGCTCTAGCCGCCAAGAAATTGAAGAAGAAGGATATCGCCGCAGTCGATCACTCACAGATCAATTATGAACCATTCCGTAAGGACTTCTACATCGAACCGCCGGAACTAGCAGACATGACACCTGAGCAAGTTGACATCCTTCGAGTAGAGCTCGATGGAATCAAAATTCGAGGCGTCAACTGTCCCAAACCCATCAAGAAGTGGACCCATTGCGGACTACCCTCGGGCTGCCATGAGATCATTAAAAAGCTCAAATTTGAAGCGCCGACACCCATTCAAGCCCAAGCCATGCCAGCTATTATGAGTGGACGAGATGTAATTGGTGTTGCGAAGACAGGCAGTGGTAAGACCATTGCATTCTTACTGCCCATGTTCCGCCACATTAAAGACCAACGTCCTCTCGAGCCAATGGAAGGGCCCATTGCAGTGATTATGACGCCCACAAGAGAGCTGGCTGTCCAGATCCACAGGGAGTGCAAGCATTTTCTTAAAGCCCTTAATCTGAGAGCAGTTTGCGCCTATGGCGGATCACCAATCAAGGACCAGATCGCAGATCTGAAGCGCGGTGCAGAAATAGTCGTCTGTACACCGGGCCGTATGATTGATTTGTTGTCAGCTAACTCCGGCCGAGTGACTAACCTTCGGAGAGCAACCTACCTTGTTTTGGATGAGGCGGATCGAATGTTTGACATGGGATTCGAACCTCAAGTCATGAAGATCGTCAACAACGTAAGACCAAGTCGTCAAACCGTTCTATTCTCTGCCACCTTCCCGCGCCAAATGGAGGCGTTGGCTCGCAAGATTCTTAAGAAGCCTCTTGAAATCACCGTTGGGGGCCGTAGTGTTGTATGCGAGGATGTTACCCAAATCGTTGAAATTCGTGAAGATAGCACGAAATTCTTGAGACTCCTCGAAATCTTGGGTCAGTACTATCGCGATGATACCGATCTCAAATGCCTCATATTTGTGGATCGTCAAGAGGCCGCAGATAACTTGCTACGCGATTTAATTAGAAAAGGGTATCCTTGCATGTCTTTACACGGCGGTAAGGATCAATCAGACCGAGATACAACAATCGCCGACTTCAAATCTGGAGTGGTCAACATTCTTATAGCTACTTCTGTTGCCGCCCGTGGCTTAGATGTTAAGAAGCTGAACTTGGTGGTGAACTACGAATGTCCAAACCACATGGAAGACTATGTTCATCGCGTGGGTAGAACTGGTAGAGCGGGTAACAAGGGAACCGCCTACACCTTTATTACCCCTGAGCAAGATAGATATGCCGTCGATATTGTCAAGGCTCTCAAACTGAGCGGCTTGGAAATTCCGGAGGACCTTCGCAACTTGACGGATGAATTCCAGGAGAAAGTCAAGGCCGGCAGTGCGCAATATTCTGGATCTGGTTTCGGTGGCAAAGGTCTGGAAAGATTGGATAAAGAGCGCGACTTGGTTAAACGTGTACAAAGAAAGACGTATGGCGCCGATGATGACGACAATGTTTCTGATGAAGAAGGTGAAGACGGAGAATCGAAGAAGAACGCTGAATCCAAACCACAAGGTGAAAATGGCGCAGGTAGTGCACTCAGAAACGCTCAGAGTACCGCAGACAATGGCTCCGGGCTCGCCAGAGCTAGAGATATTATCGCTGATATCAACGCACGTTTCAAGGACGGCGCAATCAGCTCTCAGAAATCACTTCCGGATGGAACTACTGGTTCAGCTGCACCAGCGTTCTCTTACGAAATCGAGATCAACGACTATCCTCAAAAAGCCAGATGGAAGGTCACCAACAAGGAACAAATCTCACGGATTTCCGAACTCTCGGGCGCAGCCATTACCAATCGTGGTAGACACATCAAGGCTGGCGAGACTCCTAAGCCTGGTGAACGAAAACTATACCTGTTCATTGAGGGTGAAAACGAAATTGTAGTAGACAAGGCCAAGAATGAGATCAAACGAATCCTTACCGAAGCCACGCTTGCCGCAATTGAATCCGAGTCTCGTGGTGGATTTGGAGGATCGTCTCTCGGGTCGACTGGCAGATATTCAGTAGTCTAAACGGGCATATATATATATACATACATTAGTGATTTATGGTTATGTTTCATCGTTTACTTCCATGATCCGATCGCTTTCTGTATATATTGCTTAGTTGAAAGTGAGACAGTCCGGTTAATCTGTTACTCTTCCTCTATCTTATCTAGAATCCACACATCTCTATAACCTGCATCCTAACAAACTGATCTAATTTACCATAAAATGTAAACAATATTCTGATTGGCTAGGGCTAGTGATTGTTATTGAGTTGCTTAACCAATTCTATCTTGATCAGGATTAGTCTCCACTACGTGAAATACATGCGAGATCAATAACATAAAGTATATTCAATTTAGCATTCAAGAGCAACCAATTTGTTATGTAAATAATCGGAAATACCAATCAAAAGCCAGTATCTTGGAATTGAATGCAAGATCTGAAAACAATTTGGAAAACAGTTGTCGTAACGGTCACATCTACGTCTCTTGTTTACCCGAGATTTCATTGTCAACAATTAGCTGTGTCTTGAATCTTTATTTCGGTAGTGTCCTGTTTGTTTCTATACTCCATTTATTCTCTGTTACTTGTTTTCTTCGAAGTTTATATGGACATTACAAGTACGCCACCGCTCACTGACTCTTACTCTTTCTCCTCCTTCTCATCTTTGAGGTTTGTTTAGCCTAACAACTATCCTACCGACCACTACTAACCATATACTTTCCCCGACACTCAGTATTGATAAGCAGGAGAACTTTAGGGAAAAAACCTTTTTTCAAAACACTTTCCCTATCACCACTACCAAAGAGAAAAAGATGGCCAAGGCTGAACCAGTCACCTCACCTTTCAAAACTGTGAATAGAATTGCCTCATTCACTCTCCCTAGACCAAAACCCCCACTGAAACCTGCCCTTTCCGGAAACAGCGGCTCCAAATGTCCCTCGATACCTACACCAAACACCAACAGGAAGCGTTCGTTGCCAACTGACACTAGAGGTAGTAATACCGATGGCCCCTTTCCCCAGGGCGCTAATGATCATCCTACTGAGAAAAAGCACCGCGCTACCAATAGCCTTGAATTTGCTCTTTCTTCGGATGTTAGTGACAACATTCACATGTCGGACCAACATCTTAACATAACTCATATATCAATGAATAAGATTCTACCACAACGCCCGACAAATAGATCTCCAGATGTATCGTCTTCAAACACATCTCCTATTACAGTATTTTCTCAGACACCATCTCCGGACGGCGACAGAACAAAAGTCTCAAGCCCTATCAATGGGCTCAGATTTACTCTGATAGACGCTTTCAAGAGAATTCAAACGAGCTACAAACCAGTAGCCAAAAAGAACCCTTCAAATCCCCGGAGAATCACGATCATAGAATCACCACGCATGATAATTTCCCGTGACTCACTGGTCATCGGGAGTAGTGAGAATTTTCTTAAAAAGAATCCGAGTAAGAAAAGCTTTCATGAAGCTTTTCTGCTCACCGATAGACAGCAAGTTCCTCAGTTTGGTGTGTCGAAGTTCCGGGTGGGAAGAGGCGAAAAATTCCGATCATCTCATCACAAGAACAAGTCTATCTTGCCCTCAGAAACATCCGCTATTCCCTTTAGTTGTTCGAAATGTCGGAAGAAGTATAAAACCTCGCGTGGTTACAAAAATCATAGATGCTCTCGAAAGACGGACGATATTGTGGATTGTATCTGCGGGCGCGATCGTTCCGATATTGGTACCATGATCTTCTGTGACATGTGCCGCAATTGGCTTCATCTCGGCTGTCTAGGTATATCTGAAGATGATCTTCCAGAGAAATATTTCTGCCCCAAGTGTGCCTCTGGGGCCAAGCACCCAAATGCCACCAATCCCAACCGCATTTACAAGAGACCCACATCAATGCCAACCTTCACACCTTACCTGCCCCCATCGGACATCCCCACAGAAGAACTTCCTTACGAAGATGTCCAGGATATGTATCAAGACTCTTTACAATCGTCTCATGGTGATTTGGCTACTGATCCGTTTGATTCGGATGGAGAACTTCCACCATTTGACAGCACAGACGGGACAGCCATGAACACAGGAACTGGACAGCTTCAGTCCCTTCTATTTGAGAACGATGACGATATGTACATGTTGTTCTCGGATGTTCCTCCGTTTGATGGTGCAGATGTTTTGTCGAGCGACGTGAACGGCTTTGTATCCGAACCATGCCTGGAGTACGACGATGCTTACCGAGTATGTAACAATGCCATTCTCCAAATATGTCATTAACTAACGTTGATCATGAAAATCAGCAATTCATATCCAAGCCTCAGACCGTATACAACAGAGCCAATCAGGCCAATCCAATGTACAACTTTAATTCTTTGGTAAGTCAAGATTTTGTCTGTTCTCTTCCGATCACACACTAAACGACCCCCTACAGGCAACTGAATTCATGTCCGATCCATTTTCGGATATCCCTCAATCGGACGATCCACTTTCTAGCCATCAAATGTATGAGGCACCGGTACTGGCTAGGTACAGCAAGCTTATTGATGACCTAACACTACTCCACGCCATGCACTAACCACTTTCGATCCATTAGTGCACCGAACTTTTCCATTCCTCATAGCGAAGATCCTCAGAGCCTCTACGACTTCAACAGTGAAGACCCAAATCAGTTTTTCTCATTCACCGATCCTCGTACGGACTTCACGATGCTACCCAGTGCAGTGTCCGAAAACCTCGAGTGGCCAGCGGACCCTTTCAACATGGAGTCAGTATTTGGAGGTAAGGGAAGAAGAGAGGCTTTGTCATACAAGGATATTTGATCAACACTTTCACAGATGTTATAGATACAGACTATGTGTCCTAGTTCACCACGCGCATGCATCATAGATTCTATCTTTATTACGCAGGAACACAATCGGGCTGGATCCGTCAGGGGTTTCTGTACAGATTGGCAATTACCACGATCGTGGGAAAGGGGCAAGAGGCAAATTGTAAGATAGTAACATTTCTTTCTGTAAATATCAATTGAACGCCACGTATTTCCATCCCATCTTTTCTTCTCTTTGTCAAAAATAAATCGTTTTCTATTGTTTTTCTCAACAAAATCCTGATTTATTATGGAACTCATACTCCTTGCTGCTCTAGAGCATACTCTACGAACTAATCAAAATGTCAGCAACATGATGGAACACTGTTGCAAGTAAATACACCTACCTCATCGATGAGAACTGGCCAAGCACCTGGGGATCAAAGTGATGTGGATCAGTGCGGGCGCAGGGAATGAAGTAACATCAAATGTGAACAAACCTTCCATGTCGTGACCGCTGAAGTCATTCGGGCAGCTTTTGATAAAATCTAGAAACTAAAAGGATCTATGTTATGGCAAGTTAAAACTCAATAAATCCTGGAATACCAACCAGATTCCAAGTATCCTTCGATATAGCTTTTCCATGTTTTTCTTGTAAGAACTGGATCCATACATCAAGATGAGTGTATCGCCCTTCGAGAAGAAGCTGCCACAACGGGATAGCTATATCAAGTGCTAAAGATCACTCGTACGTTAATATAGCCGAGGTTAAGAGGACAGAGCGAGGCTCAGTTACGTACGCAGACTCTTCTGGTTCTCACTTCGACTGAATTTAAAGGTAAATTGATAGATTTGTTTGAATTTCTCTTCATCATTCAATTCTTCCCTCAATACTGGTATGATTTTCTTCATTTTCTCTAAATTATCGCAACTAGATGAACGTCTATTAATCAATGGATTCATGGATGGTGAGTTCATATGGTTTGATTTACCCTAAAGCAGCCCAACCGTCAACAAATCCCTTTCTTTTGAATTCGCACATACGTTCCGCGCTTAGATGCCAGGCTACTACTAACATAACAACATCGGTGGGATCCACTTCAAGATCATTACATAATTTCTCTGTTCCTTCCACTAGAATTGCGTCTTCTTCGGAATCTTTACAACGACAAATAGTAGGATTAACAGGCAGGTGATTTCAAGGTCGAAACAAACGAGGTAATGGCCAAACCTTTGTACTCCTCAAATACATCACTGAGCTCTTGATAGTTTATGGGGACAGAGTGACGAACTCCATTGTCTTGGGAAGAAAAAGAGCCCCCAAAATATCCATCTACTGCTCGTTGAACGTTCCAGTTAAACGCTTCTAGAATTTCGCGAGCAACTTTTTCACTAAATATCCAGACAAGTCCAATATGAGATAAGTGAGGGAAAGGAAAGTTCAGAGAAACTTGGGAAGTTACTAAAATACCTTGAATTGGTAAACCCAACGAAAGTTTTAATCTTTTCGTTTTGTTGTGCTCTTCTGGTAAAATTCTGTGGGGTGGTGATTGAGTTTGGCGTAACTTTTAATAGGATCCCTTGGAGAGTCTAACGTAACCTACTTACCATCACTGTATGTGTGTGTCTACAATGAAACGTGGACCCACTTTGAAGTTGAGTACTAAAAATACTATCAAGTTCAGCTAAGATTTCTTGGATCTTTAGTCAGCCGAGATCAAATCAACCCAATCCCTTAAATCCCATAATCCCATAATCCCTCCATCACTCAATCAATGGATTCCTGAATTCCTGACTTTCGTAGCTGAGATTCATGTTACTTGGTTTATGAATGAGGATTAGGGCTAGGGTTAGGGTTAAGGAATATTTAGTGAATGAATGAAAAATTCCAACCAACAGAAATCTGATGTTAAAATTTGAGCAAGATCCATTATGATTGGTTATGAGGGAGTTCTCGAAATGAACAAAATTCACTGCTACGCAGCGGGGGAACGGCCTTTTCTGTCGGTTGTCATCCTTCAGTACTACGGTTAGTTGTCGTGATGACTTT
>JNET01034653.1:0-26009 GCA_000697455.1 Basidiobolus heterosporus B8920 | reverse complement strand
TAAATCTGGATGCTAATCTACTCTCATTAGGAGAAAACGGGGCTTATTCCCAACCACCTGTCCTACTTTCTGCCTCAGCTGATAAATCCATGATGATTTGGTCGCCTGAGGATGAGGGTGGAGTTTGGCTTACACAGGTTATTCTGATCCATGTTAGTCTGCTAAACAAGTAATATTACTGACCCATATGATTAGGTAAGAGTCGGCGAGGTTGGTGGCAACGCTTGTGGATTCTACGGTGGTATGTTTGGGCCTGATGGGAAATCGATTCTTGCCCACGGTTATAATGGTACCTTTCACCTGTGGAGTAGAATGTCCGAAAATGGTACGAATTGGCTGGCTTTTTTGTCGATATAAACATGTTAACATAGATTGTCTAGAATGGAAACCACAAGTCACGATTAGTGGACACTTCAAACCAGTTCAAAATCTGACATGGGATCCTACTTCTCTTTTCTTCGTATCTGTCAGGTTTGTATCTTGAACAAGTGCATTTTTTGAGAAGTATTTAACCATTCTGGATGAATAGTCATGACCAGACAGCTCGTCTTTTCGCTCCATGTGTTGATTCCGAACTAGCACCTCAAGAACAAAATATATCTTGGCACGAGATTGCTCGCCCTCAGGTGCACGGTTACGACGTTCAATGCTTGGCATTTGTCGATAATTATCGTTATGTCAGTGGCTCAGATGAGAAGGTAATCACGGATTGTTATTGATGTGTCTGAAGGGAAGTTTTAACGTTTGATGAATACTAGGTTCTTCGTGTCTTTGATGCCCCCCAAACATTTGTCAATACATTGGCACAACTTACCAATAAGCCTGAACTTTTGGAAGGAGCGGTAAGAAAATTAATTCATTTGAGGTGGGAGGTTGCTTTGGGATTCACTAATGCTATTTCAAAAATTCAGGCCCAGAGGCCCTTGACTGCCAATCTTCCGGCGCTTGGTCTTTCCAACAAGGCAGTGTTTGCAGGTATATAATACAGAATAGAAACTTCAAATGTTCAGGTTTTTACTGATCCTTCGTATACAGGTGATTTAGAAAAAGAATCCGAAACTGAAGATCTTTTGAATCGACAAAACTTCACCGCCGCTTCCCCCGCTCCGGCCTCAGTTTTGAAAACTTCGGATCATCCACCATTCGAGGAATTTTTGGTCCAACATACTTTATGGCCTGAGGTTGATAAGCTTTACGGCCATGGTTATGAGATTATGTGTGTTGGAGCTAGTCACGATGGACGATATGTTGCCTCCGCTTGTAAGGTATTGACTATCCGATTGCTTCTGTTCAACTCTTTTGAAAACATACTGAATAATTGCTTGTGTGATAGGCTGCAAGTGCTCGTCATGCCGGCCTTAGACTATTTACCGTGAACAACTGGAAGGAAATTACCCCTCCTCTTTCTTCTCACGTGCTTACAGTAACGAAGGTTAGATTTTCTTGGAATGACAAGTATCTACTCTCAGTCTCTAGAGATCGTTGTTGGACACTATTCGAGAAAACCGATAATGAAGGTTTGCACTGAATTTATCTGACCAATTTATTTGACATATCTAATCCAGCAATTTACACATCAGAGGAGCCATATGTCCAAGTCGCCAAAGATAAGCCTCATGCACGTATTATTTGGGATTGTTCATGGTCACACGACGATCGTATATTTGCCACTGCCTCCCGTGACAAAACCGTAATAATCATGACTTTTTTCGTCTTTGAAGTATATACTTATCATGAATATTGTGATTTCAGGTAAAATTCTGGTCCATCGACTCCACACCTGAGGGTACTTCCGTGACGCTTGTTGGTACTATCAAACTAACAGAGAGTGTGACAGCCATTGATTTTGCACCCTCTACTATTGACAACAAGTATGTAGAGAAATCATTTGCGGGTTGGAACTTTTGTGCTAACACAAACACAGATATATTCTAGCGGTTGGTCTCGAGACTGGACAGCTTCTTCTCGTTCATGGACATATCGAGCAATCTACTGGTCAATGGGAAATCATGTACCAATTTGACTCCAGGTACATGCACTTTCATATTTAACCAACATAACAGCATTGTCGTATTCATTCCTTGGCCTTCACTAGAATTTGTCACAGTGGTACGGTTCATTCATTAGCCTGGCGTCGTCAAGCACCTTCCGAAGCTGAGCAGTATCAGCTGGCAACTGCAGGAGAAGATCACTCCGTACGTCTTTTCCGAATTCAATTCTAAAAAGCAACGTAATTAGCATGGGAGGTGGGAATATTGTATGTAATTTATACACCAATCTCGCCAACTATACACATATATTCTATGGAAGAATATGAAGGCATGTGTTTATATGTGAGTGCGTGGTATAACTAGAAATCAACCCTTTTCGTGATCCATGAACCAATGGGTGAAACATAATAAAATCATTAATTAACATTCAGGAATCAGAGAAAGAACGGAACTTTTTATGATTTGTCGGTACATTGGAATTATAGAAATACATGTGTAGGAGTAATGCAATGAAATTAGATGGTTGATGTGTGTAAGTGTGGCAAAATGCTTATATCATCCTAGGGGAGGGCTGTGTGTAGACTCGACTGGGTGGGTATCCACTAGGTGATGGACTTCTAAGTGGATATGTGTCTTGACGTGGGGGATAGAGAGATGGTTTGGGTGGGTTTTCTTGCTGGTATAAGCGTTGAGGAGGGTAGGCAGGTTGTGCATGTCTAGCTGGATTAGGCGATGGTTGAGGCGAGGGCAATTGATTGGGCTCATCATAATCGCTGTCTGACTCTGACGACAAATCATCGAAATTATCGAGGGTAAGAGTGGAAGGTGTAGAGGTGAAGGAGGGGGCTTTTCCGACTAGACACTCGTACACAGGAACCCAGTCTTCTGAACGAGTGGAAGAAGACGTGATAACAAAGCCCATGTTAAGTTCTATCTCACCACTGATCACGTCTTTAGAACTCTTCTTTTCTAAAGTGTACCATATGGTTCGCTTCTGAGAAGGATCAAATGAAATTGGAACTCCATCGATAAACAACTCCCTAAATGAAAGGTTGAGTTGACCCATAAAGTCTCTTCCAAAGAAGTCGTTATCCCAGCAGACAACTTGGAGAAATTTGGGTGGATTCTTCATGTTGATCTTGAATTCGAATGTGGTATCCCATGTGGGATCTAACGTCTTGGGAATTACTTTGGTTGTTTTCTTTTTGTTTTGCAGCTTTACCACGACAAACGGATCGGACAATCCATTGCTATCCTTGGGAGCCAGGTTTCTCGCTCTAATGACCTGGATTTTCAGCGCTGAAATCGTATGTACAGACATATCGGTGTGGGTGCAAGGAAGTAAGTACTGGTCTGGAACATCACATCAGGCGAGTGAGTTTTATATTCTTACCGCAAGATGGCTGAAAAAGCCTGAACCAATGATAGTGAACATCGGTAATTGCTTAACCTTTGCTTGTGTTCCCAAGCCTATAATTTAGAACGTATGCATAGAAGATCAAGGTTTGCGGTATTGCATGGGCACGAGATCTGGATATCGATGTGCAAGTGTAGGAGTTAGTAACCTCCTGATAAAAGCATCAAGTGTCGTAACTACCCCAGGGGATGTATTCGATCAATGTCGCAGAAAGTGCCACTTCCCAATGTTTCTTGTAACCAAAATGTAACACGAAATAATCGACAATTTATTCACCGTCAAATCGACGTATTCATGTTCTTAGTGGTATCTTGCGTATTCTAGGTGAGTATTAAGGTTGGATAACGTCACCAGATGTTGATGGTTTATTGGGAACTCGTTGGAAGATGATCTAGCAGAATATGAACAAGAAACAGGAAATGCTTATATAGTATAAATGTACGTATTCGTATACATGGGTTATTCAGTATCAGGGCCAGGGTACTTTGGAAAGTACAAAGGTAATTTGTGAATTGAAGCTACTTCATTTTTCTTTGCTAGCCTCAATTACTTCGGAAAATGAACTTTTTGAGGAGTTTTTTGGAGTGAATCCAGGAATATCTAGTTTGGTTTCTATGGACTCAGAGCCGGGGCTTTCGTCAAGTAACCAACAATCAATCGATGGTGGTGGCACTCGAATGATAGCCAAAGTTTCTTGCTTGACTATGCCACAAAGGCTACCCAACGGAAGATCATTCCAATCATAGCCGAATGGGTTTTCTAACTCACCTCCTATCGCCAAAATTCCGAACAGCGTGAACGAGGCTAAAGCAGTCACTAAAAGAGTTATCCAGCCAAGTGGCTCGATGATCTGGTAAGGCAACATAAGACAGTAAACCCAGACAGTCTGAGCCAAATGAATAGAGTAAGCAGCAGGTATGGGTGTTCGCAGGATTCGTTCAAACCCGGTCAGGCAGTCAACAAGATTGTTAACCCCACTGGTAAGGAGGGTAAATAGCGGTACATCTACATTTCCTCGCATTTTTTGATGTTGAATGAACGCCGTCAAATGAATCGTAATTTCTAAGGGCAAGTTAGAGCCTGGAGTCTTACTTTCAGCAGGTGGAACAATGGGCCGGAGTAACTCTTGATCCCGTTGGCGGCTAATCGAAGTAGGCGTGCGGTATTTGTGATGAGAAGAACGAAGGAATGGGGCAAAATCCGGTGTAACATCTCTATAGTCATATTCTTCTCGTAAATAATGCTTTGTAGCATAGGCGAATGAGACTAGGAGTTTGACGGCGGCCTCCTTGGCTTTATGATCGATTTCATCTTTCTCTGGTATATTAACCCATATCATGCGAGTTAGTGAGCGAATGTTAACTGTCTGAGAACTCCATAGACGCCGACCTTCCCAATAGCGATCGTAGGCAGTATTTGTTCTGAAAACTAGGAGTAGAGAAGTCACCATACCAAGGATTGTGATCAGGTTATCCTTCATATTCAGTTTGAAGTTTGTATACTTGTGAATTGATACAACTGCAGCGCTATAAGCGATAACGAAAAACACTTTAACGATAATTCTCGGAATGATTGATTTCTTAAGTCGGAGAGCAAATGGCCACCGGCGCTCGTATAGTGGGGGCATATTATAAACCATTTTCGAACTCGGTCGAGGCTACTCCTAAAGAAACGCACAGAGAAGAAATAGTGTAGATGCCAGTAACTCTCTAGTATATATACTCCTAGTGTAATAATTGCATGGGAATGGGTCATAACCGGCTCCTGGAAAGTTCTTCCTGATTGTAAGAAACCTGTCTTACCTTAATGTTACTAGATGTACAATCTAGCATTCTAGAGTAATAAACGTTCGACATTGTGTTAACAAATCTATGCTGGAGTGAGATTTTGTCGAAATTATGAAGCGGCAAATTATACCACTGATGTTCGGTCAATTGTTAAATTTATCCTTTTATCGAAATTGAATGTTGTTAATGCTGTTGGTCTTCACTCCAATCAGGGGCCTAATTAGACTGGTTGGGGGTGTTAACAGCCTCGAATTCAAGAACTTTATTCATGACTCAGGGCAATCCGGAGGGGCTGCATCGGCTGTTACAAAGTCATGCAATAGTCACTGTGATGGATGAGAAACCATCAGGCTCCTGATTTAACCAACACCTCTGGTTCCAGAAAATGCTCAAGACAAGCGATCATTTATTTCAGCCAAATCTGTACAGGTTCTTTTGATCATTATAAAGATAGTTGGAAAATGTGAACCTAGGGTCGGGGTAGGGATTAGGGTTAGGGCTAGAGATCTAAGTGGATGCAAAGTAAGCAGCGGTGAAACTTAGAATACTGTAATTCAGCCCTTGAGCTAGGTAAGATGGGCTTGCCTCCGACTGTATCGAGGATGAAGTATAGGTATGACCTGTGGAGAAGCTGGGTGGCGCAGTGGTGGTAGAGGACATCCCTGAATCTAGAGTTGAGTTGAGTTGTTGAATGCGAACAGGTAAGTCACCCATATTCTCTGCCCTAGTGAGCGTGGCTACATTAGCCATTAAGATTCCAATTACCAGCGGTAAGAATGACGACATTGAGTGCGCACTTGACTAGCGATGAGCTACGAAGAGTATATGGCAGAAAAGAATAGTTAGTCACAGACCTGCTTTATAGTGAATTTATCGGAGATTTATGACACTGTGAGATATATTTTTAGACCGGTAACTCTTTAACAGAATCCATGTCAATGTAGCCAATGCAGTGATGCACATCTTTCTTTTGAAAGCCTGGTTTCCAGATCATTGTGAATGGAAATATTCACCAACCGTTTGGATCAATTTACCAGAATCTATGTGAGACGGCCAGGTTTATGGCTACTCCAAACCAATCGAAATATTGATCAAATATGAACAGTCTAATGTGAATGTTTAAATAAAATGTCTAGATTCCAAGCCATTTTTCTTTACTGAATATATCAATCGAAATGTCAAGAAAACCAAGTAAAATGTACAATGATTTTGGACTTCTGGATGCAATGTTCACAAGTGTACAACGATTCTTTCTAAAGATAGACAAAACTACCCTGTTTACCCAAAGAAAGTGGTTCACTTTTTACATTAAGACTTTTAATACTCTTCTACTAGTAACGAGGTATTGGAAACGTTCAAATTCCGCTTTGGCGATCTCCGGCTGCTGATTCTGTAGATAGGCTTCGAGGTGGGTTTGGGATTGAATTGTATAATGCACGGTAAAATAGAGCTAAAATGATCGATCCTTAATACTTTTGCATATAGGCCGAGTAATAATTTTCAGGCTTACTTTGCTACTTCCTTCCTCAGATAACCAAAAAAGGCCAGCTAAATATTAAAAAGAATGGCTCAATATCATGCGATTATACTTCTGGTCTGATTACGGTCAAGATCTATTACCTGGTTTAGGCTGACTGAACACGTTGACGGAGAGGAAACCTGAAGAACAAATATTAGATCAGGAATCAAGAGCAATATAGAATCACATGAGGAAGGTTACCGTCGACTTGGTCGCAGGTATTCTGCGCGAAAGTACGAAGCCACTCTAGATATTCGTCCCCTTTATCCTTTGGAACAGAAATATTGACTTCATAAATAAGAGTACCAGTGGGAAGAGGAGACATATTAATGAGAACAGATGGTCTGGTCAATGTTAGTCAAGAAATCCCTAGTGGTTGAATATATACTAGATAGTAGAAATTATCTAAATTACCGTAACTCTTCCTGATTGGAAAATCGCTGGAGATTTTGAGTGATTCTGTAACTGAATAGATGAAAATAGAATACATTGAAAACAGATAAAAAATACTGAAAACACTTAAATTATACTGAGAGCAAGATAGATTGAAAATACTGAGAATGATATGGATCGAAAGTATCGAAGACGCTGAAAACTGATAAATAATACTGAGAATGATATGGATCGAAAGTATCGAAGACACTGAAAACTGATAAATAATACTGAGAATGATATGGATCGAAAGTATCGAGAACACTGAAAATGCAGTCAACACAGCTATGACGGCGGGAATCAGATTATAAGGAACAACTGGCATCAACTTGACAAAACTTTGTGGCCCCTGTTTCCCTCCCCTTCTTCATATGTGAGTGGATAAACTAAATATCAAAGCACACAATGAAAACCAACCTACGAATCAACTAATTGAGTGATTAAGTGAAACAGTGACGTACAATTGACTAACCCTAGCCCAGCCAACATTATCATTGATAAACGGCTCTTCCATTTCCCGTTTAGGTTTTTATCCAGCTTCCCTTTCCCACGATTTCTTGGACTTTCATCTACCGAATATCTTTATCCATTATAATCCTCTTTTCCGCTGATTCCCCACTCTTATCCCCACCATTCTCTCTTAATTGAGCGTGATTTATTTTCCTCGTAATATTGATCTTTATACCGCGTCTTCAGGCAAGGTTATTATCTCGTGCACGTACCAAACACTTGGTTTTTGACTGTCGCGTTTGAACTTATCTTATCATTCAAACAGTCCTTCCCATTCCACTCCGACCTATCAATTTTCCTTTTCGATCTTCATTTGGTATCATGGAGGTTAGAGAGTTCTTGACCAAATGTAGGCTAGAACAGTACTACAGCACTTTTGTATCTGAAGGGTTCGATCAACTGAAATCGGTATTTCTCTACTCTCTTTATTGTTTTCACGGTACGGAGTTGTATTTATCTATGTGCTTGATAAATAGCTTTTAGAGATAACCGAGAGCGATTTGGCTGCTATGGACGTTAAAAGGGGACATCGGAGAGTGAGTTTCTTCTTGACTTGATCGCTGTACAACTGCTTCTGACAGGTTTATTTAGTTATTGCAACAAGAGATTGCTAGCCTAAAGGGTTTTACTCAGCCACCTCCCATGAGTTTATCTATGGTGCCTACAGACGAGAATTTTCTGAATATCTCAGATACAGGTCAGTACGGTGGCGCATGTAACTTCTCCGCAAAAAGGCTCTTACTGATCGAGTAGTTGTTCCATTCTTGAAATGGAATAGATTCGACGCCTATACAACCGCGTTTATTAACTCCAGGAGCCCTGCCATCCAACCACAACTCGCACATTTCTCTGCATGGTCAGCATTTGATGTCTGGTGATATGGGAGAATATACAACTCCTGATAGCAACGGAAAGCGTAAATATAGACGTCATCCTAAGCCGGACAAAAATGCGCCAGAGAAACCAGCCTCAGCATATGTTATGTTTTCAAATAAAGTTCGGGCTGAACTAAAGGATCAGAATATGTCGTTCACTGAAATAGCGAAGATTGTTGGAGATCGTTGGAAGTCCATCAGCCGCGAAGAGAAGGAGCAGGTGGAGCAAAGTGCAGCACAGGCTCGCGAGGAGTACTATGAAGCCTTACGCGTCTACAAAGAAACCAACGAATACAAAGTAATGGCTAACTTAGTGGAACGAGTGCCTGGTTAAATTTTACTGATGTTTTTTGAACACTAGGAGTATCAAGAATACCTGGTTGAATTTCGTAGAAAATCAAGCAGTTGCGGTAAATGAGAAGTTAGCCTCGTATCTTCCTCTTCACCTTATCTAACCTAGGCCTTTTCATTTTACGGGGACTTGCGTAAACAGTTCGTCCAGTCGGTCGACCAAGGAAACATCCTAAACTGCATGACGAGACGGGAAACTCGCTAATGAATTTGAATCAGGAGAGCAAACACGCACCTCCGCCTACATACAATCTCGACATGGTACACGACACTTCAGCTCTTCATCCACACAACGGCCACCCCCACGACCACTCGCACCAGAACAATCATCACTCTGACATCAATTTAGAGTTTATGGTTAGCCAGTCAGATCAGACATTCATGATCTAAATGAAATTTTGGCATCTTCAACCTCTTTACAGGTGTTATACATATAATTTATCGATCACTCAGGGAATTTATTGAGTTCACAAACCCAGACTGCACACTGTTTATTTGAATGAATATGGTTTTTCATCTCCTGGGCTACTTATCTTATACTAACTCCAACCACAACCCTCGCTTTACTTGCGTCCGATGGATTAGATAGCTATATACTAAATAATCTTTGATTTGTTGTATGCTTCTTGTGCTCTGGTAGCGTGCTGGATTCTATATAAACTGCTGTTTTGTCTCTGAAGTCCACTTTCATATCCTATTCCGATCCATCCTAAGTCCACTTTCATGTACCTAGCCATCCCCTGAGCCATCCCCTGAGCCATCCCCCAGCTCTACCCTCTAGAATAGTAAGTTGGGCTGGCCTATGAGAAGTCATGTACAAATATGGAAAGATTGACGGCGTTGACAGCCACCTCAACATGATTGGAATGAGGTGGAAGCCTACGAAGAGAAGAATAAAGATTGGAGGTGATGAGGGAAAGAATGAACCATGAACCTGTACTTTCGATGTATCACCGAACCAATTCCAATGCCGTCGTACGAAAGAGCGAATCCAGGAAATCAAAAGGGCCAACTTAAATTTCAGACATGTAGAAAGCGGTTGCACATGACTGTTTTGATACCTAACTCTCTCCCTAACCTTAACCCTTACCCTTGCCACTCTAAGCTGAACAATAACCCAACATCTAGTCATGAAGATATAATTTAAACACTTCCAATACGAGCTCTAGATTGACTGCTTAAACATTGCAATTTGAACTTAATTTGAGAAAAAAATACTAGCCTGATCCAACCTAATTCAGCCTAATTCATGATGTCTATTAGTCAAGAAAAGACTATGAAGCCATCCAGCCGCAATTTGCTTAGTGTAAGCCTGAGTCATCATAGATACAGTCTAGCTCATTCCTGGACCTTCGAGGTGGCCAATTTTGGCTTAGTCCTGTCATCAGAAATATGTTCGATGACTGCCCCACCGCTACGGGCTTTAATACCAAAAACCCATCGACTGGGTTGATCCATCCAGAAAGGCCTATTCCGTATAGCCTTATTTGGAAATCGAGCTGGATTAGTCTAGAGGTAAGAAGTAGGGAAGTTGATTTTGGGAAAAAAGAAGCAACCCATCACCATTATAGTGCGTGTGGTGTTTATTATAGTGTTTATGATGCTATATTACTTTCGTATGTCGATCCCGCATTCAGATCCCATATTCACCTCTTCTCGTTGATTATAAATATTCGAGAGACCGAATTATCCCACACATCAGATTTACTTGACATTCAAATCACTCAATTCATCCACTTTCAAAGCAAGAAAGCAACCAACCAACATTATGGATACCAAGTGGTGCACCGTTTGCGACCGTTATATCGATTTTTACGAAAATGAGTTGTACTGTAGTGAAGCGTGCCGCCTGAAGGACTCTGGTGATCCTCAGAGCAGTGACACCTGCTCTTTTCTATCTTTCAATTCTACATCCGACTGTAGCTCTTCTATGTCCTCTCCAATGTCCTCTCCATTATCATCACCCATCAGAACTTCCTTTTCACAACAACCGCCGATGTCCATGTATTCATCCGTGCATGGTGGATTGAAGCTTCCAATCAGATACATTTCCCTGAAAACAAAAGGACAACGCTTTACCTTGGTACGCTAGATTCCTCTACATTAAGATCCATACGCAGACCTATACACTATTCTGTAGTATCTTTGTAACAACATAGCTCGACCATGTATATATCCTGTCACACAATCTCGTGTATATCTAATCCTTCTCGCGAAATGCCATGTATAAAATGAATCCTGTTGCTTATATCTTCATAAATTATTAATTATTTCACTCGACTATCTTCTCCAAATTCATCGTTTTTGATATGACTTTTCGTTGATTGTTATTGAGGTTAAGCTAGGTCATGATGAATTCAATGATTATCTGATGGGATTTAAACTAAACCTGACCTATGAATTTTAACTTAGATCTGAGTGAATTGAATCAAGTTCGTTTATTCATTAATTTCGTTTCACTACTACTTTCGACTAAGATCGCATTCCATCAAAGGAACGATCTTGGTTTTTTTGATTAACTTGTATGATATATAAAGTACAAGGAAGATGACCAAACCGAAATACGAAGCAAGTAAACCCATCCAGTCAACTGGACTAGCAATGAAGCCAGAGAAGCCTTGGCCAACGATAACAATCACGATCAACACTAGTGCAAAAAGTGGGCCAAATGGATAGAGCATGGCAGTGTAGGGTAACTGACTTTTTTGGTTTCCTTGGGCCAGAAATGCTCTACGAAACCTATAGTGGGATATAGCGATACCGAACCATGCTATAAATCCAGTAATCCCAGAGGCATTGAGTAACCACTGGTAAACTGCGGTTTCACTAAAGATTGAAGTTGTGAACGATAAACAGGATATAAGAGCGGTAAAACCAAGTGCCCAAAGTGGAATACCATTGGAGCTGACTTTCTTAAGGAATCTCGGGCCTTTGTCCTCGTTGGCTAGAACCCACAGGGTTCTTGTTGCAGCATAAACCCCCGAGTTTCCAGCAGAAAGTAAGGTCAACAATACGATGGCGTTCATCATGTGAGGAGCTGGCTCGAAACCAATCAATTGGAAGACTAAGGTAAACGGACTGGTGGCAATACTGTCCACGCTATCATTAAGCAATCTTGTGTCGTCGTAGCGGATGATCAAACCGATCACCGTGATAGCACAGATGTAAAATATTAGAATACGCCAGAAAACCTGTTTCACTGCTTTGGGGATGTCTTTCTCGGGGTTTTCAGATTCACCAGCGGTAACGCCCACAATCTCGGTGCCTTGGAAAGAAAAGCCGGCAATTAAGAACACTTTAACGATGCCCAAAAAGCCATCGACGAATGGAGCTTCGTTATAGGTGAAATTGGACGGGCCATAAAGTTGGGCATCTTGACCCTTTCTGGTGCAAATGAAGACAACGCCGACAACGATAAAGATAACGACAGTAAGAACCTTAACAAGCGCAAACCAATACTCGGATTCACCGTATCCTTTCACGGATAATGCATTGAATCCAATCATGATAATTAGCAAAAGCAAGGACCACACCCATGATGGGAAGTCAGGAAGCCAGAACTTCATGATGACCGAGGCTGCGGCAAGCTCTACGGCTACTGTGATGGCCCAGGTAAACCAGTAGTTCCATCCTAGGGCGAAGCCGAGTGCCGGGTCAACGAAGCGTGAGGCGTAGGTATTAAAAGAGCCGGATACTGGCATATATGCGGCCATTTCACCTAAACCTGTCATCAAGAAGAACACCATGATTCCTATCAATCCGTATGCCACTAGAGCACCACCGGGGCCAGCTTGTGCAATAGATCCGCCACTTCCTAAGAATAGCCCGGTACCGATAGTACCTCCGATGGCAATCATGGATAGATGGCGAGACTTCAGGTGTCTCTTGAGATCACCTCCTTCAAGGTCTGTGTGCTCAATTTTCTCATCCGATTCGCGTTTTTCATCGGACGATATGTCATGCATACTCTCGTACTTGCTACAGTGAGGATAGATAAGAGTGAGAATGGGGCAAGAGAATTCGGCTGCCCCTTTATAAGCTCTAAAGGAAATAAAGTTTTCGAGATACCAAAACCATAATGTGACTTCTTCCTCCAAATCATTGATCTTTCCAAGGTTACTTCTGTACTAAATAGATACTGGAAATGGGTCAACACTGACCCAAAATATCCATTTGCTCCTTCCCTTTCGTTGGATTTCCGTTCCTTGACATTCAATCCATTTCGCCACTCGGCGTTTGTCGAATCAACTTGACTGATTTTTGTGGATGTTACCAATTTGGATGACTAACTCAGGATTATTGTGGAATGCTGGCGAGTATCATCAATATACATGTTTGTACTGCGAGTATCATCAATATACATGTTTGTACTGCGAGTATCATAAATTTACATGTTTGTACCTCTACATTCCTATCTTTTCGGTGATTCAATATCAGAAAATTGTCCTAGATAATTGCCGAAATGATGGGAATGTAGAAATTGATATGATACTCGCCAGTATACTCGTCAGGATTCTAGACAGTAGGTCAAAATATCAGGGGCTCATATCGCATCATGTGGATGGATAGTCGTCAGAGCCAGGACGAAACAATCTTGTTGATTCCACTGATAATTACGATAGTACGCCAATAATACTGTCTACGCAATTTCTTGTATCTTTCCTATCTTGATTGCTGAAGTATGTCTGATAACAAAGCTGCAGAGAAAAAACACGAAGAATACTTGGAGGAGATAAAGGCTGCTCGTGCTAAAGAAGAATTACCTCCACCCTCCTATGACATCCCTAATGCAAGTGGAATGACCGAGGCAGCGCGCAAAAAACATCAGGAGTATCTTGAAGAGATTGCTGCCAATAGGGGTCAGATTGAATCACCTTTACCTAGGTATGACGAAGAGGCCGGCCCCTCTCATTCCCCTGAGTCTCAACCCGAGGAAGATTTGCCTCCCCCAGATTATGCACATCCTGAAACTAATTAGAAGCTTGGCTCAAGCTAACCAAGCTCTAACTTGGAAGTAAGTGTCCTCAGACAGACAGAAATCAGCTTCGTAAGTTTCTCGACTGTTCTAAAGAGCCAGAGTACGTTATTACCTCTTGGCTACTGATATAATAAACTATGCTAATATGTAAAAAGTCTACCGACTAGTTCGAAGAGGTGAGGCTTACTCATATATGGTTTATTGATAAAGTATCGCCAAAATGGCCTAGAGTTGTGTGATTAAAGTATTTACCAATAATATTCATTAAGCAAGCCGTCTTTGTGCTATAACCACCCTCGACATCATAAAAGGAATAAACAAATGATGGTTTCCGAGAGCGAACAATTTGCCTGGTGGTTTCACAAAATTCCTGTTGTCAAGAGCACACTATGCCAAGCAGTATCTAGATGCCACTTTTATCAAAGATGGATGGTGGGACAAAGACAATGATAAGGGATTCGACTGAAACGAATACTTTACCACAGAATGCATGGCTGATATTTAGTGTAACATTGTTGGTAATGATGTAATGATTAGGTGGCGCATATCCCACTACCACTTCAATCAACTAGCACTTGACTGTACAACTCGCAAGCAACAACGGACTTGGCTTTGTGCTTTTTAATCTATTTTTTCAATTACACCTCATGCTCGTGCTAGAAATGTGTGCTAGAAATGAATGAAGGCTGAAGGGAAGAACAATAAAAGTATGCTTAATATTAACTAATCATTTACAAGAGTGTCGGTGAGGATAAGGAAAAAGAGAGTGAGAGTGAGAGTGAGAGTGAGAATGAGAATGAGAATGAGAGTAAAGGTGAGGGAAGTAGCTGGTCAAGGATAGCAAAATCGCCGGATTATTGATGACAGTTCTGCCTCTTTTCGATTCAGTGGAATACATGTAATGATCAACTTGGAAGCAAATGGGATAGCTCCATTAATGGTAAGGATAGGGATTAACATGAGGCGTATTCGAAAGTTATACACGTGTTTTGATTTTGACATAATTATTGGGTGAAGGATGTGGATCCGGATGTGGTGCTTTGCTAGGAGTTTTGATGAACGCATTTGAAGTTTTTTTGGTGCTACGAGCTGACTGTGGGGTGGAGGGATTACTGATGGAGTTACGCGGTCTCGTTACCGTGGTTCTACTTTGTACATTTGTGGTCTGGGGATGCGAAGATCGAACGCTTCCTTCAACCTCGTCACAACCTAGTTGCTCCTTTAATTGGGACAATATGTTGTATATGGAATCGCTGCTGCTAAACAGCTTCTGTGTCGCTGGTCCACTGGTTTTTGAGGCTGTGGAGATCCTTTTGTCAGTGAGATCCCATATTTGGTTGATAAGCTCTTTTATGCGTTGTTCGTTTACATCGGTTTGGGTGCTACTGTCTGTGAGATCTGCAGGCTCTGTTTGGCACCCAATCTCTGCATTGCTGAGTGCTTCTTCGGGTGATTCAAAGTTTAGCTCGTGTTCATCCTCTTCACCTATGTCACTTAAGTTTCTTGGTGTTTCATCATACAATTCGTTGATCTTCTCGTCTGGATTGATTTAGGAAGGTGGGTGTAAGATTCTTGGAGATTGGTGGAAGAATGTGGACAGGAATGTACCAGATTTAAACGTAGTCAGCACTTTGCCACCATTAGCTTGGGTTTTATAGTCCAGAGATTTCTTGGCGTCTGTGATTAAGGAGTCGACCATAGTGCAGACGCGAGCAAACACTTGGTCGTTTACAAGATCAATGTTGTCGTCTTCCTCGTCCCCAGGCGATAGTGTGATATCCTAGGTAAACCTTCATATCAATAGATTTCAAGAAAACGGTAGTGAGTGCGCAACTTTACCTCCCAGTTTGGTAAAGGAACATCCAGCGCTGTGAGATCCATTGAGCCACCCCTATATAGAAATGGGATAAGGAACCTGACCTCCTACGAAATCGCCGTATAAGCTACCTGCTGATTTTTTTCTCTAACTGGTCAATTTGCGCTGTTTGTTTCTTTATCGTTGATTCTAGTGAAGCGTTAATGGATAATAGTGAGCTGTTGGAGATCTCGAGGTCCATGATCTGAATAAATTGAGCTTAATAAAGATGGGATAGTTAGGTTGAAGTTGGGAAAACAAAATACTTTTCGGTTTGTACGAGCTTCCTTAGCTTCAAGATCTTCAGATTGACCTCTTTGTGGTATAGAAGAATAACGAGACATAGATAGGGGGCGTACTCTTCTGTTAATGTCTGTTTTCACACTTAAAACACTAGCTATGTTACTAGAGTCTGAGGAATCCGAGCCAAAACCATCATCTGAGCGAGCTTTGTTTGGGCTGGAAGAATAGAAACCTAGTTCAGATTTGGCATATCCTCCTTGAGGAAATTTCCTTGCTGTTGGGCTGAATAAACCATCTTCACCGGGGCGTAAAATTATGGGACCATTTTTAGGTAATCTCCCAGGTGTACTTGAAGAAACTCGAGCGGTTGGTTGCTGCTCCATTAAGTTGCGTATTTTAGAGGGAGTGGAGGCAGCTTGAGGAGGTTTGGTACTTTTGAAGTTGGGAAAACCTTGCATGCTTGTCATAATGCTCGAATCTTTTCCCATAAGATTATGCTCTAACGACTTTGTCAATTGTATGTGTTGTCAAAAAGAGAGTCACCAGTAACCGTATGAGAATTGGTTCTTCACAATTATCTACGAGATTAAAGCAAACAAAGCTATAGAATACTGCTAAACAAGAATCAGACTCAATGAGACAGGGAGATAGACAAAAGCTTCTTTTCAGGTAGGCGGGAAAAGAAACCACAGCAAGGTGACAGCTGAAGAAAGAGGCGAGAGAAAGAAGTGGGAAAGGGGGACAATGATAGTACAAATCCAAAAATAATCAAATTAATCCCAAGTCAAATACGACAGAATAAATGAGCTTATTAAAATATCAAGTAATCATTAATATGATTTCGAGTGATCAAACCTGGTCTCAGTTATTTTTATGAACAACAACTTTGCTAAAGTCAAGTTCACCTTGTTCCTTGACATTATCAGTGTATTCAATTGTTGTCCGATGTAACGTAAGTCATGTTCCAATCCTATTGAACAATGGATCTATGCAAACATAGATTACTAGCATGTGTACTAGCAGTAAATACTCGCTCACAAAGTCCTCTCGGTAGAGATGAGTGCTTTGTGATTTCCTAGCATTTCCTGGGATTTCCCTACGAAGCAAGCGGAGATTATGGGTTGCACACAGTAATTGTATATCAGAATTTGTAGAATATTTATGCATGTCTCCTGATTATTTACTAAATAGACAAATCAATCAACAGTCAATGGTCCAATATTTTCTATGATCGTATCAGCAAAATATAGCCGTCGTTTGAATCGAAGCTATGACTAAGTTATACAATTTTCATAAAATCAAATGTCTTAGTGATTGATCTAAAACGTTTTTACATGAAACTCTACCAAATATCTGACATGAGATATTCACTATATTTAGGGATCCCTAGGTGTTTTTAGCTCTTTGCAACTTGGTTACATTACAATGCAGGTAAATCAGCAGCAAGCACTTTCTCCTGATGATTGGAGGGCCACTTTTCCTTCGGATGAGCGTGCGAAGCTGATAAAGAGTCTGTAAGTTATTGGATCTATAGTGGACCTTAGATATATAGTATACATTACTCAGATCCCTTTACTTGGACTTATTAATCAAACTCACCTTTGTAGTGCTGTACATTTAAAAATGTTGTCCCCAAATCTTCCGCAAGAACAAATCATCAAAGTAGCGACCACTTTTGAATCGTTCATCTTCACAAAGATGGCTACCAAGGTTTCTCACTTTTCTGCACCGCCAAACAAAAAAAACCACACTCACTCATGTTGCATTATACTTGTAGCAAGATTATTTGAGAGCATATGGAAAAAAGTTTTATCAGATCAAGTCTCAAATTCAGGCTGCAAAAGGTTGGTTTGTAGACTTGTTAGTTATAGATGCCAAGCGCCTTGCGATAACTTTTTGACCCAATGTCATATTTTTACTAGCTAACAATGGGAATGGTGGTACTCAGATGGCCGGTGGTGATGGTGGTGTGTAGATTTTATAGTCTCCTTATCTTGTTAGAAACTTTGTATTGATTTACAAAATTTGGTAGCCAATTTAAATGCTGGAAATGAATTTAATGCTACACACTCGCCTCAAGTAGCACACAGTGGTCTACCAAATCAGGCCTCTCCTCAGCAACAACAGGCAACTCTTCAGAATCAAGCACAATCTGCCACCGCCGCCTCACAAGCAGCTGCTCAGCAACAGAATTTACAAGGGCTTGTTAATCAACAGGCTCAATTGAATATGCAAGCCCATACATCTCCACAACAAGCCCAAGCTAATCTCCAATCGCCACGTGTAAATCTTATGAATCTAAACGCTGCTGGTGGCTTACAGCAACAAGCAAGACCACAAATGAATGCCCAAGGAAGACCTCTTCAAGCGAACAATGCAAGCAATCTAGCTCGACAACATGCTTTGGCATCGATGTTGAAAAATATCAATCCCAACAATTTATCCCCTACTCAGATTGCTATATTAAAACAACGTCTAGCTGCTGGTCAATTCAATCCCGCAGGGCAGGCAGCACAGACACAAATTCCAGGCGGTAGTCAAAATCCAGTCAATGTATCACTAGACAACAATAATTTACAGCAAGCACAAGCCCAGCAACAATCACCACAATTGACTAGATTAGGTCAAATGGCAATGCTGAATCCACAGGCTATGCTACAAAAGCAAATGCTACAAAGACAACAAAAGCAACATATCCAACAACAGCTTCAAGCGCAGCAACAGCAGCTTCAACAAGCACAACTACAGCAATCCGTGAACCAGTCACAGGCAAGACCGCCTACCGCTCAAATACCGCTAGGTGCTCGTCCATCAACTATGGGTCAACAAGCCGACTCAAGAGTCCAAAATATCGTAGACGTATCAAGCTCACCCAATATACCAGCAGTTGAAGTCGGGGGAGGAGCAAAGCCTATGACGCCACTACAGCATGGTGCTGCAGTCAATACTGTCGCTGGTATTAGCAGACAGCTATTAGCTGGGCGAGGTTTGTTATAGACATGGCTGATATTGCACAGAGTCTTTCAATTAACCATCTTTCACTTTCCCAGTGAAAACCTCGCCAATTGAAGGATTAACTGATGATGAGAAGCGAGAGATCCGTGCACAGGTACACCCTTCTAACTCAGGTGAATGTGAAAATTCTCATCCTCATCTTGGCTAATATGTTCGTAGATGGAGCAAATGACACCCATGTTCCAGAAACTAGATAAGCTATTACCTTTGTTTTTCCATCTTACTTCAAGCACAGAAGCCACCAAACGACTGATGATGATGGTAGACTTATCTCGTATTTTATTTATACATCTTTACAATACTAAATTAAGGACCATAGAAATTGCTGTTTCAAGATCAGCTCGATGCACTACCGAAAGGGCAATATGTCATTTCACCCACGAACCTAAAAAAACTCCGGGAACAATTTCAGCGGTACTTCATGTTCGTGCGCACACAAATGGCCGCAGCAAGCAACGTGCCTCAACCCAATGCTCAGCAACTAGGCGCTACCCCTTCTGCCGCCGGGCAAAATACTAGACCTCAAGTACGAAATTGTTTTCTTATTGTGCCACCAATTATAGTCTTTTATTCATATTATACTCAAAATTAGGTCACTCAGCCCACGGTCCCAACTGCAACGAACAACGCGGATCAATCAGCTTCCCAGTCTGCTGACGCCAACTCCTTAAAACATCCTCTAACTACCGCTGACCTAAGATTACCTCCTACGAAACGCAAATCACCACAAATCGGGCTTGGCACCTTTACAGGCTCTCCAAGGCAGCAAGGGGTCAATGATCTTACTATGCGACCGGATTTGCAAGCGAAGAATGCTCAGGCCATGGCGCTAAATCAGCAACGACAACAGCAAAGATTACAGCAACAAAAGATGATGCAATCTCAAAAACTGGCACCAGGTCAGGTTCCACCAAGCCAACTCGGACAAATGCAAGCATCTTTAGATCAACAAACCACTGCACATACGTCAATCACATCCAACCTACCAAAAGAACTACTGGAAGAACCTGTCCCAGTTGAGGTCAATCCCTTGGATTTCGTAACCAACATATTAGACAGCTTGAAATCAGGTATAATAGTTAGATTTGCGCTTAAATGAACAATCATGTATTGAATATTTATTTCCTCTACAGATTCCGAATTCCCGCATATCATCAAGAATGCTCTTTCGTCGGTTGTTGTGCGGCGATCTGGCATGGGCTTATTTGACCCATTTGTTGGTGGATGGTCTGAGGAACATGAATCCGAATTTCAAGATACCGATGAAAAAGCACAAATATGGACTAAGCCGTTGAGTGTTTAAATCAATCAACTAACACATCACAATAGGCCAATCACATGCACGCGAGATGATGACGGAGAGTAAGCACATTATTATTTACAATCTTCACGAGTTGAGCCATGTAACGCGTGAAATCACTCAATTCTTGTCAATTCACCGCTTTACGAGTGTACCTAATAAACATTTCAATGCTGTCTGTATAAAGAAAGATGGTCATTCGCTTGGTCACACCGCCACTTGGTCTTAGAATTCGTATTAAGCGGTTGTACAATGAACAAGGCATTCACAGATTCGAATGATTTGCCACTCTTCATGATGTCAATGCCTCCCGACACGGTAATTACTTCTATTTAAATCTACAATCGATAAGATGATAAAGTAGCAAAATATCGCATCTCATTCCCAAATAGTGAGCCATGACGAAAGAGAATCTAGAGAAAGAAATCCAAGCATCTATAAACAGAATGTAAGGAGTTGTAACCTAATTGATGGTGTTCGAATTGGGCCATATAGAGCTAGATAAGAGAACCATCCCTTTTTAAGGCTTCTTTGCAGAGTACTATTTAACAGACCTACATCCCGTATCCGAACTAAACTTTAAGCTCTGATCAATGTCGAATTTACAGGAGCATCACTGGTATTTGTTTGGTGTACTATCAAGCGTGATGATACTATGCTTAATCTCTATAGGCATTAGTCGGACAGCTAGTTCCAATCCTCAATTATTACGCGATGGTAAATTCTCGACCAAGTCACTTTATGGTACTTCGATATTAACGTAGACTCTTGCTCCATAGCTCCGAAATACTACTCAATCAGTCTTTTTGTTATTGAGTTACTCTCGATAGTTGTGCTTGGCATCGTTTTATTTCAATCGGCTAGTTATATGGCTTCACTTCCTTGCTTTCAAAAACGCCAGTTATACCACCAACAGGTTGATTCGTCCTATGATTCGACTGGACAATCTTCAGAAATGTTGCAAATTAGGGAACCCGCGCCTGCATACAGCCCCTTAGAAACTATACCAACTCTACCCGTTGGAACGGTAGAAATCATCACGAATAGGCAAGGTATTCCCCTAACCAACTTTGAAACGAATACACCCACAATACCTCTGCATCTTGGTCAAAATGAACATTGGATTCAGACTCCACCCCCCACCTACGAGAGTACATACATACATTATTTTGATCGTTCGCTTCGGGCGTAGTAGGAGCCATTCTAACAAATGACCCTGTAACAATACCCAGAGACTTGTAAATAATTCACTAATAAATGTAGATAACGTCCATTTGCAGTCCTGTTTGATCTTTGACTCAATAGTAGAGTTACACCTCCACAGCTTCAACGATAGGACAAGTTAGATTTTGGAGAGACTAATAACGGCGGTTCTGGTTGACCATTGAGACCGAACTCAAAGTTACAACTAGTATTACTATATTTATGGCATTTTTGGTGACACTTTTAGTGGCATTTACTCGGAATAACGGTGGTTGAGCCAGGATTAACGAATTAGCGAATGTAATGAAATATCAATCATTAGAGCCATTCAGGGTAAAGTTCCATGTTTTTAAGTAAGCCATTGTATTCTAGAGCAAATGATGCATTCTGGATTAGATACTGATCAATTAATCATTTTTCTGAACGCGAAATAGACTCGGAATACTCGTTTCCAATTCGGACAAACCTAAGAAAATTGATTGGCCACACTGGGTGAAATGCCGAGTGCGTGTAACCGTACCTGACGTGGGAAATGTTCGGATTTTGATTGCTGCCATGTTCTTTAGCATCATTTGGAAGTCGAGTCTTGTAGCAGTTCTTTTAAGGAATAGTCTAGTTCACACATGAATCATGAAGAATTTAGCCACTGTTAGTTACGCCGGCCCAAAATCTCTCAGCCCCACCCCTATGTTACTTCAAATCCCCCAAAACTTATATGTGAACAAAAGGTTCGTTGGGAAGTGAGCTAGTTCGATCTCCGTACAAACGTCACCTGTCAATGCTTGAAAGGACGTGGGGCTCCATACAATTCCAGATATGAGTAATCTAGCTAAAAACGGGCCATTTTGACTTGTGGTAATAGCATAATTATGATGATCCGATCTTCAATGATCTAGCTTCCGAACCCGAAACGGATCACCCGTATATCTTCGGAAGGTTCAGGCTTTCCCCAACACAGGCTTTCCCTAAAATATATCCCTGGAGTTCCCTAACCACCTTTTGTTTGAACTCAGCCCTTTTCTTTGTTCTTTCGCTTTCCTTGACTACTTTTACTTTACTGGACAACATCAGTATGACTTTTGCGCTCTTAGCTGCTGTATCGAAGACTTCGGTGAGACCTATAGCGAGACAAGCACCTATGGTTAGTGCAAAGTGAATCCCGTTTCGTCACCTTACAATATGCAGACACATACTAATGAAGTTTGCTACACCTTAGCTTGCCAACCTTAGCGTTAGAGGCCTCCAAACTACCACTTCACCACAAGCAAGTGAAGAGGTTTCAGTTACTGGTAAACCCCCTCTCTATAAAACCTTTTCTATTTATCGTTGGGTACGTGATATTATCATTGAGACGCTTTGGGTAGTTTCGGATACTAAACGAATGCCATAGAACCCCGATGCACCCACCGAGAAGCCAAAACTGCAGGATTATACCATCGATATCAATACCTGTGGCCCAATGGTTCTGGACGCCCTGCTGAAGATCAAGAATGAAATCGATCCTACCTTGACCTTCCGTCGTTCCTGCCGTGAAGGTATTTTAATCAATCGAGTCTTGCCAGTTCCGTTTACTCACTTTGAAATGGAATGTAGGAATCTGCGGTTCCTGTGCTATGAACATTGGCGGTTGCAATACTCTCGCCTGTATCTGCAAGATTGAACGTGAGGACAAGTCGGATGTCAAGGTCTATCCTTTGCCTCACATGTATGTTGTAAAGGATTTGGTTCCTGATCTCACCAATTTCTACAAACAATACAAGAGCATTGAGCCCTACCTTAAACAAAAGAATCCTAAAAAGGAGGGAGATAGAGAGAATCTTCAGAGTATCGAGGATCGTAAGAAGCTAGATGGCCTGTACGAATGTATTCTTTGCGCGTGTTGCTCTACCTCATGCCCCTCATACTGGTGGAATCAAGATGAATATCTTGGCCCGGCCGTCTTAATGCAGGCCTACCGTTGGATGATTGATTCCAGAGACGAGTATGGACCTGAACGTCGTGAGAAGTTGCAGAATCCTTTCAGCTTGTACCGTTGCCATACAATCATGAACTGTGCTAGAACTTGCCCCAAGGGCTTGAATCCCGGTAAAGCTATTGCCGAGATCAAGAAGATGATGGCTGCTGAGTAGACCAGCTATCCATGGGAGTAATTACAAACGCACGCCTTTCATCATTCCATTCGAATGTGTAAATTCTCCTGCATCACTAAGCACTCACCAATTCCCTTTCACTCTCCCACATTCTCCCAGCAAACCTAACTGATTCGTTTACCTCAATTAGCAATCATGGATTTTGATAAATAAATTAATTCTAAATGAGCAGTCGATGAGCCGTCCGTATTCAGAAATACATTTTCATTCTTTTGTCAAGGATTTTTTGATCTCTAGTGGTTGAGGGATGTGAGAGGTGCGCAAGGTGCGATACAATATATTGTGAAAATCCAAGGTTATGAGGGTTCATTATGAATAAAGGGTCTATTTAAGAGAAATAAATAACATAAAAGCGCGGTAGAGATGGTTTCTGTCCGATCACTTGGGTGTAAAACGAAAGAACATTGGAGTAGGGTGAGAATTCTAGGCTACATGGGAATAGTGGCTGGAGAGAATGAATAGTTTCGAGTGAACAGCTCTCAAGCAACAGGATAGTGTCCCAAACGATACAACAAAACCTTTCCTTTGTCATTGCCAATAGCCAAGTAGCCACTCTCTGGAGAAAAGTCGAATGCGTTCACATAGCTAAGTGGGGTACCGTGTGTTGGCCAGTTGTTGAACACAGTCATGGTGGGCATGTGGACTAGTCGGAATTGATCCTTCTTGGCACGACTAGAGATTCCCAAGATTTGAGAATCGTGGTTGAACTTCATCCCAGTTACGTTGGTGGTCAAGTTCATGATGGACTTGACTGGCTGGGGAGTGCTCTCGCCTTGGAGGCTAGCAGACTCGTAAATATTGACAATACCTGATTGAGAGCTAAAGTGAATGATTGGTTAGCTGTGGATCGGCGGATTACGAAATGAATTGTCCGTCGACTTACCCGCAAGCGTAGTATTCATTGGAGTCGGACACTGAAATAATGCTTGGTCTGTAACCTCCATAGTCAGGGAATTTACGTGTGCAGCGCATGGTTTTCATATCCCATTGGTAGATTTCAGTGTCGGTGCCGATAGAGTAAAGGTAGCGACCGTCAGCTGACCAGTCAATAGATCTTACTTGGCCGTTCATCTTCAGGTTGGCAACCCATTGCTTAGTTCTCTGAGATACCAATACGATATATCCTTCGCGTCCTTGGAAAGCAATAAATTCCCCATTGGGTGAGACCTTGAACTTCTCGAGTGACTTTTCCTCACGACCTCTGATTCCAGAGATCTTCGTAATCTGACCTGCTTCAACATCGTAGACGTAGAAGTATTTGCGTCTTCCAGATAGTAAGATCTGGTTGCCTTCGGGGGTAAAGGCTGCTTGATGGATAGGCAAGTCCTTAAAATGCACAGATTGGATTTTGTTGTTGATCTTGCCGTCAATTTGGAAGAGTCGAAGGGTTTTGTCGAATCCTGCGGTGAGAAGCACTTGTGCATTAGGATGGAATTCAACTGATTGAATAACACTCTGTTTAGGGTTAGAAGCAAAGTATGTTCAGAATCCGAATAGGTTGGTAGAAATAAATGAAAGAGAGCTCCTTACTTGTGAATATCCCTTCTGGTTGGCATTGCGTAGACGGGTAATTTCTAGAGAATCTCCAGGGAGTACCTTGGTCTTTTGCTTCTTCAAAAAACCTTTAGTATTACGAAGAATATGAAGATTTTCTTCATCCTCATCATCGCTATCCTGAACATCTCCATCAGCCCAAGAAGGAGTAGGGTGGATCTTTTCAAACCTTTATGAAAGTACAATTTATGAGCTTAACTGCATGTCACGAGTGCTTTACAGATCACAAAACTTACTGTTGACGAAGCCTTTGCTCGTATTCTCTCCCAGAGAGCACATCCTCTTCTTCAGTAGTTCTTAGTTTACGTAAAGTTCTTTTGCTAGCCACCGAAATTTCAAGCTCGTCATCGTCGTCATCTTGCCAGGCAGCTGAGGCTGATTGTTCCGCAGAGGCTTCCTCTTCAGAATCCTCTTCGCTGTCTTCAGGTTCAGTTGGAGCTGGGCCACTGTCCATGAAAAAGAGCTTGAAACCACAAAAAAATAGCAAATGAGTTAACTAAAATCTCAAGTAAAACATGACCAAAAGCAATATAGGATCGATAACCTACTTGATCGCTTTCCATTCCTTCGAAATTGGCTTGCTCTCCGCCACTTTCCTCACCCTCAATACTTTCTACGTCACTTAACTCGTGACCAGCATTTTTCCATATGTCTTCTTCGCCGCCAAATACTAAGGCTTCAAGTTCCAATTCCTCCTTCTCCTTCATCTTCTTCTCCTTGTTTGCCGGGCTCTCGTTGGACAGGCCACGTTTTCTCGACATTTCGACGCTCATTTTCGATAGAGAAAATTGGTAAACCACAAAATACGTGAACTTACCAAACAATTCAA
>JNET01034647.1:0-10966 GCA_000697455.1 Basidiobolus heterosporus B8920 | reverse complement strand
TATGACTTCACTAATCTAAGCAACACAGCCACCTGGCCGCGGAATAGCCAGGATAAGTGAATTCCTATTTCCCAAAACTCATTTTCCAAACCTATTATTTTAGCAATCGGCCTTGTGTCATCCAGTGATAGACCGTAGATTGATTTCATTTTGTGGTCATCTATTCACCCTAACCTCGCCCTAACCTCACCCTAACCTCTAAATGAATTTCGTCATGGATCAAGCTAACTCACAGGCAAAACCTGATGGTTTCACTTATTCCAAAATTGTGTTTAATGCCTGGTAATTGAGTTACAGTTTTCGCTAGCTGTTAAGATTGAACATAGACTGGATATGTAGGGATGGGGGATGTAGGGATGCAGGGATTCTATGCCTTGAGATTGAAAAACTCGTTGCGAATCTGGATCGCATTTGAAGCCCCTTCAACAAAGAGGCCATCCATACCTAGATTGAAGTAGTAGCTAAGCTCTTCGCTACGTGTTACATTAGCGCACTTCACGGCACATCCGAGTTGGGATGGCTCATGACTGTCATAGAAAGTATATCCGACTGCGCGCATTTCACGCTTATGGATTTCCTGCACAAGCTTGTGTGGGGGAATGAAGCCTCCCAGTTGACGAATCTTTTTCTGATCCACATCAATTTTCTTATATTGGAAGGCAGCTTTTGGGTAAGAGTAGAAGAACTCCTTCCATGGGCCTACGTGGGTAGCAAAGGTCGCAATATCATCTAGCCCTTTAGGTGTCAAGGCCTCTGCATTGGCCATGACCAGCATAAGAACGTCATGGTCTGAATTTTTACCCAAGTATCTGGCTGATTCTACTTCGAAATTTTGCAATATAACATGGCCACGAGGGACAGGGACCTCATCATCGCGGATGATATGCGTAGCATTTTCGATTTGGCTTTTATGACGAGGATAGCCGAATTTTTCCAATGTATCCAAGACGAGATCTTCAAAGTAGTGTGGCTTATGGCTTTGTAGTTTGTTGTTGTGAGCAGCATGCTTCAACTCTGGCACAATCCCTTTACGAAAAATTCATTATTATGAAGTTCTGCTCAAATAGTGAAGCTCAACTTACCAATAGGACGATTCAACCGAACCGAAAGGTTTTGCATTAGAGTGAGATATTCTTCAAATGTGGGCATTTCAAAAATGTGATCAAAAAACAAGGGGCGCACACCAACTCTGGCTTGTCGAACCTTGAGAGTTTTGAGCTCAGCCAATGTGAAGTCCTCGATGAACCAATTGCTGGTGAGCGTGGTGTTCACCCCATCTAATATATCAGTCAAGCTACGTTTTCTATCAGCAAACTCCGGATGTTCAGCAATGTCCGTGGTTGAAGAAAGCGACAGATCATGATTGCAGATCAGATAACCATCTTTGGTAAGGGTTAGATCAGGTTCAACATAATCAACTCCCTCAATAGCGGCAAAGTGATAGGACCCTAAGGTGTGCTCTGGCATAAGTGCCTTATCACCACGATGACCGAAGATTAGACTTGGCTTGCCGTCTAACGTATTCCATCTCTTGTAATGACGAAATCCAGTGGGAGCCGCGGCAACGGTTGAAAGGACTGAGATAGAAACCAACCCTATGATAGATACCTTGAAAAGCATACGAGAGAACAGCGGCAGTAGATATTAATGAGGTCTGAAGAGCGCAAAACCGCTGCTTTTTATACAGTTGGTAGGCATTTTAAACTTCCAAGATAGCTTATTAAATACGTTTCTTTCGTTGCTTTCCTACCTTGGGGCTATCTATATGTGGGAATAGGAACACTATTGAACAGAGCACCTAAGGATTGGGGAACCTGCCTCACGGTGATGGGAAAGAGCACGTGTTGTACTTGGGCATTCTCTTTCCTCCTAATCATATACAAAATTCACTCTTTGCTACACAACGTGTCGAAATCGTCAACAAGCCTCTACGAATCAGGCTTGAGAGAATGGACATGATCTACTAGGTAACGTGTACTACGAAATCTCAGTTGTTGGCTGATTTCCATACCAGACATCCGGATGATCATATAAATTTTGGTGTGGCTGCTCACTCCGAGTAGATTGGACTGCGAAATGAAATTCAGTTTGGAATTCCAAAATCAAACCACAGCATTGAAAACTCCAGAGCAAAGTGTGAGAAACAGTGGAGCTAGCACAGAAGGGAACTTCTGAGACATTAGCACAAACGAAGGATTCGAAAGATTTGCTACCATTAACTGGGTTTCACTTTCCTTGAATGAAGAAGGATTAGGTATGAAATGGCGAGAAATGGCGAGAAATGGCGCTCGCAAGCCTTCGCTTGACTAAATGAGAAGAAGCGTATAGCTTGTGATGGCATGAGAAAAAGTATATGGCCTATGAGGAAATGAGAGAAAATAGATACAAACATAGTGGCAAGCATAGTGGCAAATTCAACCAATTCATCCTCAACACTAATTCGGATTTATCCGTGTACGTGTTGAAGTTCTTCGGTCCTCATATGCGCACTCACTAATTAAGGAAGCTGTTTAAAAATCCATGTCTCAGCGAGTTTGTTGCTAAACGCGTATAAATATATGTACTTAAATTAATCTATCGTGGACTGGGTTCCGTTTGACAAATTAATAGAAAGAGAAATCAGTGTACGACCATTACTTACGACCATTGCTTACAAAGCTCCATAAAGAACAAATGAATTTCCGAAAAGAATGGCACCCGAACCTACTAATATGGACTGGGATCTTTGAGAAAGAGAGAGCTGGTCCAATCTAGTCTTTCTGTATTGGATCCTACAGACAAGCTTGCTACGCTAGTGTATAAAGCTCATTGGCAGTATTCAATCCCAGCTTTATCTCTGCCTAGACCTCTAACATTACAAAATTCCTAAATGCAGTGAAGTCTCGTAGTTGTACCTGAATCTCAACTGCCAACTCATTATAGGAATTTACAAATGGCCGTGGTAATCTAATTGAAGAAATATCCGAATGATAGTAACGCAAAAGCGTTACACATGCAATAAAGGGATAGTTCGTTTGGACTCTCTCCTACTTGATTGAGTATTCGAGTCACGTATGTGCAATATCCAAGTTAAATCCATCGCTAGCATTGGTTCATAGTAGATACAGCAACCAGTAAAAGCCCAGTTAGGTTGAGAAAATGCAGGGGAGCTGCTGTGGGGATTATAGTAGCAAAACTGGCTAGCGAGTGATTTTGGTGTGCCTTGCATTTCGAAAAGCACAGCCTTTGTTTGCGTTGAACTTGTATAAAAGACGAAGCAATGCACTAACCCAGAGGTTGAAGTATGCGGATAAGCTGTGCAGAAAAGCAGGTCTTTTTCTAATCGCTATTGTTACGGAAACCTTCTTAAACGAAACTAAGGCCAGGTGCTCAGTGCCAGATCTCTCCTTGTCATTCAAACCTATATCAGAGGCTACTTGGCTTTTGGATCTTCTTTTCCAGTTGTATCATAAATCTTCCTACCGCTACTGCTTCTCCTCGTCGCTTTGTTTGAAGACTCGTAGATATCGGATATTTATTGAGAATTTTATTTAAGGCTCCTGTATAGTTTCTACTCACGATCTGTCTTGGAACTTTCTACTCTCCAGCAACAACTTCGTTGATCAAATCGTCTGGTTGGTTTAGCTCCATATCGCATAGGCCGTGATCTTTGTTTATACTCTTTGTCAACATCTCGAAGATGTTTAACTTGAAGAAAGAAAAAGCTTTGCCTCAATACGAGAAGGTTGGCTCTCGTGCAGAAAATGTTTATTCGATTTTTTCCGTCCGAAGAATCATTCTGTTACAACTGGGGATGTTACTGGCCGGAGTGATTTTGTACAGTCTGGTATTACTACGTGAATTCAAAGAAGAAATTTCCTGTGATAAAGGTATGTGCATTAAGTACTTCTTGTCCTGACAAAAGTCGCCAACTCATTAGAACCTATAGGATGTCAAGCGAGCACCGTCTCTAACGAGTTCCGATATACCATTGTTACTGCAGCAAGTTCGAATCACTTTTGTCCACTGCTTGGATTTCTCTACTCTCTTCACGACACACAGACCTTCCTGAAGAAATCAGAAATGCCCAGGATTGTTGTGTATGATCTGAATTTGGGCATTGAAGAACGCGTCAAGTTGGAAAATCTTCGTGAGAAAGGTTATCTCCACCAATTGACCAAGTTCAATTTCGACCAGTATCCTGATTTTTGGGATGTAAATAAGAGCCGTGGTGAATATGGCTGGAAAGCTGGAATCATAAACGAAGTGGCCGATGAATTTCCGGGAACAATCCTTTGGATGGATTCAGGAAATCGAGTGTTTCCTCATTTCCTCCGTAAGGCTGTGAAGTACATTGAAGAAGAAGGTTTTTGGAGTCCAACTAGTAGTGGGAAGGTAAAGGATTACACACATCCAGGTGTTTTTGACTACTTCCAAGACCAAATGTCAAAATATTCAGAGTTGAGAAATTGCAATGGCGCCATGATAGGAGTGAATACCCTTAATCAAACCATTATGAATTCTCTTGTCCGTCCATTGAGAGAGTGTGCGTTAGTTAAAGATTGCATTGCACCAAAAGGTTCAAGTAGAGCCAACCATCGTCAAGATCAGTCTATATTAACTTATCTCATACACGCTAACGATTGGCGTTGTAGTTCAGAAGGCTGGACCGGCTATCTCATTCATCAAGATGGAGATTGTGAAGAGCGTATTCAACAGCACGAAAGTCGTTCAGTGTAGTAAATAGCGAATTTGTGTTGTATGAAAGGTCACCAGCTTCCTTCGATATTATTTGTTCATAAACATCACATTCCCACTCTAGATGATCAAATAAAATAACAAGAATTTGCTTTGTCCTAATGCTATTGGCTCGTATATAGATTATCTAGCATGGATCTCTAATATGCTAAACATACAGTGGGTGGGGCTGAGTTATCTTTCGGGTTTAGGGCTAGGGTTAGTGCAAAGTAATCTGCATATTGTAGAAGTTCTCAATCGAAACATGTTACGTCTTGACATCTGATTTATATAGAAACTAATCAGATGAATTGCTTTTAATCAAACAAGCGGTCTCATTACTAAATTGTGCCAAGAATTCTATTCTTTTCACCCGGAGTTGATCAGAATAAATTGATTGTTACATTACGGAATGACTGTTCCCTTTTCCTCGTTGACAATTTACTCAGTTTTTTTACATATCCAGCGGTCACTGCTGAGCGTAACTCTTACTCTTTCTTCTCGTTCTATTCTCGGCTAACTCTACTCACTTATGGAGCCGGAAGTCAAATCCAAAAAGCCAGCCAGTATGTATCATTTCTCAATTTTTATTTCCTTCCGAAACCTTACCAATTTCTTGAACCGATAGATACCGCTTTTAAGCAGCAAAGGTTGAAGGCCTGGCAACCAATTCTCACTCCTAAGACTGTTCTTCCTACTCTATTTGTTATTGGAATTATCTTCGCGCCTATTGGCGGCTTGTTACTCTACGCTAGCGACAATGTTTGTGTTTTGCTTTCATCTAGTTTATATTCTTTTCTGACCGTTTATTCCACTTAGGTCAATGAATTAACAATAGATTATACTTACTGTGCTAATGCTGGCCCCACCTTTCAGAATATCCCAGATTCTGATTTCTCTGCTTCTTTCAGTAAGGCTGGACAAATTAGTGTACCACAATATCGAGTCGTGGAAGGGCCACTTAGTGGAGGTAATCCGAACGGTCTAACTGTCTTGTATTGCCATATTCGATTTGAAATTCCTAAAGATCTCAAGCCTCCACTCTTTTTGTATTATCGTTTGACACACTTTTTCCAAAATCATCGCCGCTACGTCAAAAGTTTTGATGTTGACCAACTAAAAGGTTCTGCACTTAGTGCCTCTGCTTTATCGGGTGGTAGTTGTGATCCACTAGCTGTGGAATCTGCACCAACTCCAGAAGACCCTAATAGGAGTTTGCCTATATATCCATGTGGATTGATTGCGAACTCGATGTTTAACGGTATGTGTATACAATAGTAAGATGTAATCGAGTTGCTTCAAGATTCTAACATGTTTTTATCTCCAGATACCATATCTAATATAACCCTGAACCCCGACAATACTAAAGAACCATACACGTTTAGTTCTAAGGGAATCGCTTGGAAATCAGACTCTGACAAGTACATGAAAACCAATTATAAATACAACGAAGCCATCCCACCTCCCAACTGGGCCAAACGGTACCCTAATGGAACCTACACGGCTGAATACCCACCGCCAGATATATCTACCGACGAGCATTTCCAAGTTTGGATGAGAACTGCTGGTTTACCCAATTTCCGTAAATTGTATGGCCGTAACAACGATGTTGGGATGAAGAAGGGAACGTATGAGATGATTGTTGAAATGAATTTCGATGTAACTAAATTCGGAGGAACTAAGGCTATCGTCATTTCTACTGTTTCTTTCCTCGGAGGCAAGAACCCATTCCTGGGAATTGCATACATTGTCGTAGGATGCATTTGTGTTTTACTAGGTTGCATCTTTACTGCTCGACACCTGTACAAGCCTCGTAAACTCGGTGATCACTCCTACTTATCTTGGAATCAAAACAATGGCGCTGCTTCATCTGGTTCAATCGGCAGCCAAGGCTTTAATCTCTCTGAGCGTTAAGAAGGCAAAATTCGCTCTTACTCTCACATCCTTAATTCGTTTGATATCCTTCTCCTCAAGCAATCCACAGTCAATAACGATCCCAACTCCAACCTATTTTTGAAAACGTTTTTGTCTTTTTACTGGTTTTTCTCTTTGTCTTGAGCAAGAATCCCTCTTACGTGGTGCTCTAATGAATTTAGACAGAGGATGTATATTTGCGTGAATAGGTGCATTTCTTAAAATTAAATGAGGTTTCATAACACATCACATTAACACCGCCCGCCTCTAGGAGACATCCAAATTATAAAAAATAAATATTGGCTACATGAATAATGTTGATTGATTTATTTCAAGATAGGGCGAAAGATCTCCTTATTATTTTTGGACAAATTCGGTAATAGAGGAATACAGGGAATCGTGTGGGGTAGAGTGTTGAAAAGAATTGTTTGTATATTCCCAGTTATTTTCCTTCCTTAGTTGAAGAGAAGGGTGATCATACTAAATGCAAGTGCCAATCCAATACTTGGAAGCATTCCTTGTGTATTTCCGGCTGATTGTTTTGTAGTTCCGATTTGACTGGTCGTTGTGGGCTTGCTGCTTATTACACTTTGAGTGTTCATTACAGTTGGTTTACTAGTCGCACTTGAACTAGCCGGAGCTGAATTGGTTGATGCCGAGTTCGCTGTCCCAGTAGTTGCGGCCGATGGAGTTCCTGCAGCCACACTGCCAGCTGGAACCGGAGCAGCACCTGCGCCTGACCCGTTTTCTGATCCAGCTGAACTGATCTCAAAGTATGGGCTGTACGCTACGTTTGGTGGTGTCCCGAAACGAAGTGCATACTCTTTACTTGGGGCGATTGTTGCTGGTATATTCCAGGTGTATTGGCCAGTGGAAGAGTCTACGTTGGTAGCAACGCTCCCAACTAACTGAAGAGCAGTCAAGGGACCCGTCATAAGGTCGATATTGAAGGTTGCTGGCATCGGTGTTCCGTCACCATTGTCAGTCCAGGTAATGATGTGACTTGATCCGGCAGCCCAGGTGTTACCCAAAGGACCAGTGATTGCCACTCCAGCCTCGACATATTTGGCAATCATGGCCAGGACAAGAAGAGCGGAGGTCGAAAAAGAGGGAATTTTCATGGTGAGTTATTTGATAGAGCCAAAGAATGTTTGAAGCTGAAGTCCTTGGCCGGTTTCTTTTATACGAATTATCACGTATGATCGGCAATTCATCAACGGACATCTGATTGTTTTCAAGCTACACATATGCATCAAAGACCACGAGAAAGCCTATATACTCTAATCTATATACGCTAATCTTGTTTATGGAATAAGACAATGAATCATGGAACCCCCGTATCTCAAATACACACATTCGACGATTCTAAACACTGGTGATTTCGAATATGCATTAGACGAATCATAACACATCATTGTTTCCTTTGTCGCCAAAAATATCACAGCACAGATAACAAATATAGCATAACTAGCAAGCATCGATGAATAGGTATTGGCTTAACAAGAAAGGTTTATTCATAATATTGGGATTTCAAAAAAAAAGGTAATATCCTTCGGAATATTGGGAATCAAAGAAACCTAAGTAATACAATTTGACTTGGTTTTTAGGACAAGAATAAACTAATCAAACTAATCATAATCGCCAATCCAATGCTTGGAATTATCACTTGATTGTTGCCACCTGATAGCTTTGTAGCCCCCATTTGACTAGTAGCTGTAGGTTTACTACTTGCAGCACTTTGAGTACTCATTCCAGCTGGCTTAGTGGCTGCACTAGAACTGGCTGGTACCGCGCCAGCTGATGTCGGCTTTGATGACCCGGTACTTGCGGCTGATGGAGTTTCAGCACTCGAAGAACCGCCCGCTACACCCCCAGCTGGAGCTGCTACTACACCAGCACCTGATCCGTTTTCTGAGCCGGGAGCACTGATTTCAAAGTAGGGACTGTACGCTATGTTCGGTGGTGTCCCAAAACGAAGTGCATACTCTTTACCTGGAGTGATTGTTGCTGGCACACTCCAAGTGTATTGACCAGCAGCCGAATCAGTATTGGTGGCTACATTGCCGACCAGTTGAAGGGCGGTTAAGGGACCAGTCATAAGGTCGATATTGAAGGTTGCTGGCATTGGTGTTCCGTCACCGTTGTCAGTCCAGGTAATGATATGACTTGATCCGGCAGCCCAGGTGTTACCCAAAGGGCCAGTGATTGCCACTCCAGCATCGACATATTTGGCAATCATGGCCAGGACAAGAAGAGCGGAGGTGGAGAAAGAACTAGTATTCATGTTGATCAGTTTGGCACTTGGAGAAATAGCGAGTGTAAGTGAAAGAGTGAGTACAAGTGACTGCTTAAATTGAAAGATATCTGAACGATTGTTGATTGGTAGGCTGGATGAAGAATGTCATTGCGCGTTGACTTTTATATACCATCCGTCTTGTGCGATCGTCAACTTATTACAAACCTGTTTTCGTGCTGCATAAAAGCATGCACTAAAATAAGCAGTCTACATATGCTGGCATTAGTGATACATTGTGGGGTGGAGTGCTGTAAAAGCTATCATGTTTCGATAGACTCACTCTCTAACACATGATCACTGCTACCTATTCAGTCGAAATCATCGCATCTCAACAATGTTTGATGATTTTGATTGAATGACGTGTTTGACAAGCGTTTTGCCGAATTCATTATGGATTATTGATGGTACTAAAAAAATGACATGCTAGATTCATTATTATATTGAGGCGATATACACAGTCAAGATCTTATTTATAGGCAATGTTTATTCAAAAGATTCTACACAGGGGAATTTAGCTGGAGTATTTGGAACAATATATAACTTTTGGTAATCAGCAAGTCGAAAGTAGTTGAAACGTTGGTGTTTAGGATATGGAAAGAATAATTAAACTGAATATAGCTACCAACCCAATGCTAGGGATCGATATCTGTGTATTCCCACCTGACTGCTTTGTAGCCCCAATCTGACTGGTGGTTATGGGCTTGTTGCCTGCAATGGTTTGAGTATTTGTCCCGGTTGATTTACTAGGTCCACTAGAGCTGGCTGGTACCACACCAGCTGATGTCGGCTTTGATGACCCGGTGCTTGCGGCTGATGGAGTTTCAGCACTCGAAGAACCGCCCGCTACACCCCCAGCTGGAGCTGCTACTACACCAGCACCTGATCCGTTTTCTGAGCCGGGAGCACTGATTTCAAAGTAGGGACTGTACGCTATGTTCGGTGGTGTCCCAAAACGAAGTGCATACTCTTTACCTGGAGTGATTGTTGCTGGCACACTCCAAGTGTATTGACCAGCAGCCGAATCAGTATTGGTGGCTACATTCCCAACCAGTTGAAGGGCAGTCATTGGACCAGCCATGAGGTCGATATTGAAAGTTGCTGGCATTGGTGTTCCGTCACCGTTGTCAGTCCAGGTAATGATGTGACTTGATCCGGCAGCCCAGGTGTTACCCAAAGGACCAGTGATTGCCACTCCAGCCTCGACATATTTGGCAATCATGGCCAGGACAAGAAGAGCAGAGGTAGAGAAAGAGTTAGTGTACATGTTGACTGATTTAGTAAAGAGATGAGAGGCTATTCAACGTGATAATGTAATGACTTCAGTGGTGAGGTTTTTTTATATACAAATCACCAATAATGATTAGCAAATTGGATAAAGTTGGGGATTGTTGTGAAACGACATAAAGGTATGCATAACAATGAAAAACTTGCATACATCACAAAAGTGTAGCAGAAACCCTAAGTTAGAATCAGCTACGCGGAAGATTGGAAATTTGTTAGGAAACCCACAAACATAGTAACTACGCGCTCTCAAACAATTTTTATAGGTTTAAATTATTCAAAGATCAGCTTGATGTAATGGTATTTACTTATTGGCGCCATTCATCAACAGCCTTTTTTTACCATTAGTGATATATTAATAACAATAGACTAGTCAGGCTGAACAAATTTGTTTTCAAGCTATTAAGCTGATTTGATTTATTTTATTGATATTTCAAGAAGAAAGCATCAGTTTGCATAAGTAAAGGTGATGCTTGGAATATTGGGAATTGGTAAAAATATCTTCGGATTCAATGCCCTCTATATTTAAGAAAAATATGAAACCAGTGAACTAAGTGCAAGTGCTAAAACACTACTCGACATGATGTCTAGCACATTGCCATTAGATTGTTTATTGGCACTAATTAGGCTAGTAGCTGTAGGTTTACTACTTGCAGCACTTTGAGTACTCATTCCAGCTGGCTTAGTGGCTGCGCCAGAACTGGCTGGTACCGCACCAGCTGATGTCGGCTTTGATGACCCGGTGCTTGCGGCTGATGG